>ML785562.1:391667-404199 GCA_009831015.1 Picea engelmannii
ATTCAGATGCGTGCCTTTGTTATACATGATTCTGGACCCCCCCTCCCACCGTTAAAGATAGAACGATCGGGGGGGGGGGGTCCGAAAAAACTTATCAACCGTAGATCTGAGCGCTAGCACCTCAGCCATTTATTTGTGCGTTTTCTTTAATCTATGAGTGCAAACTCATATTTTCTCTGAAAACTTAGGATAAGCGCTTTAAGTGGGTTTGTCCAAGCTTTCCCTGTTTTTATCACCATGGGGTTAAACATTCAACTTTCAAACATCAAAGATAGGGTTCAACATCGATCATCATGCCTATTTTATTGAGATAAAGCAAACTACCCTATGCTCTAACCTAATTACCTATGACATTTAGCCCAGATTAAACTATTGGACTAAGAAATTACTCTATCCTGGGGTTATTTGACCAAGATTAGGCAGTTTGGTCAAATTTATTCACTAGCTAACCTAATTTTCTTGGCTAATATTAAACAGTTTAGCCAAGCTTATTCACTACTCCTATCAACATCAATTTAAAGGACTTGGTCATGCTTAAACTGTATGGATCAAGTCATTGTTATTGCATGGGGATTTATTTGAATTTCTTTTATGTCCTCTTTTATTCTTTTTCTTTCTTTTCTTTTTCTTTTTCTTTTTCTTTTTCTTTTTCTTTCTCTTTTTCTTTCTTTTCTTTTTCTTTTTCTTTTTCTTTATTTTCTTTTTCTTTCTTTTCTTTTTCTTTTTCTTTTTCTTTCTTTTCTTTTTCTTTTCTTTTTTCTCAAATTATTTGTAGAATGAAAAATCATTTGGCAACCAAAACAATGAAAGGATAAAATTTTCAGTCACCAGTTGATCCTATAAATTATAGGGTTATAACAACGCCTCCACCTGGGGATGGTCCTCTCCTTGTGAAGTGCCAAGAATCTTGTTTTCTGATGTTCTGAAAAATTTTCTCCACAATTGCCTTTGTTGTTTGATTTGCTTTATTTTTGAAAGTTTGATGACAATGTTCAGTGACTTAGGGCCTTCTCTGCGAGCTTCAGCCATCTGATCAAAATTATTCACTCAAAAACTTGTAAGAACAATAAAATGATTTGTACAATGGAAAGGTGTGACTCAAGGTCCCTACCGAGGAGGTGAGTAGTGCTTCAACATTCTACCATTCACAGGTCCTCCTGGCAGATTGGTCCCATCATTGTTGTTGAGAAGGAAAGCATTATTTCCTCTGAATGCGTGAATTATGTAAGGTCCCTTCCATAGATTGTTGAATTTTCCATGCTTCCCCTTATCTTCATTTCAGGCATCCCATCTTAGAACCAGGTCACCTAACTCAAAGTCATCTTCTTTAGTTCTTTTATCAAAGATCCTTTTTATGCTATCCTGGACAACCTAAGTTTTGTTGTATACTTCTTATCTGGACTGTTGCAAGTGGATCATCTGGTTTATCCTTTTTTGGGAATCGTCTGTCTCGGCTTGCATCTCTTGCAGCAGTTTCATGATAGGAACCCCTAAGGAGGTAGGAAAAACTTCTTTAGTTACATAGACCAATTGATATGGAGACATACCAATTCACCTCTTGGTGGTCAGTCTGTCGGCCCATAGTGCGAAAACCAGCTTATTATGCCATATTTTTGTTTTCTTGCAACGTCTTCTTAATAATGTTCACCAGGGTTTTATTGGATGACTCCGCCAGCCCATTTCCTTGAGGGCAATAAGCTGTGGAATGTCCCAAACCGATATGATATTGGTTGCAAAAATTTATGAGATTCTTGGATTGGAAAGAAGCTGCATTGTCAGTTATAATTTTTCTTGGACACCCAAAACGAGACAAGATATTATTTTCTAAAAATTTAATAATGATAGAATCAGTAGCTTGCCTGCTTGGTACAGCTTCGATCCATTTTGTGAAATAGTCTGTAACAGTAAGAATCCACCTGTGCTGGCCCAAAGAGGGAGGATGTATTTCTCCGATAAATTCTAATGCCCATTGCTGGAAAGGAGCTTCAATAGAGATTGGTTTCAGGGGCAAAGGGAGGAGATTCTTTTTTCCCTTGAACACCTGACATTTATGACACGAAGTCACCTTCTAATGCACATCAGCAAATAGTGTAGCCCAATAGAACCCAGCTCTGAGGATTTTATTAGTTGTGGTCTTCCAGCTCAGGTGACCACCGTAGTCTCCTGCATGAAAATCCTGTAATACTTTGTCAGCTTCATCCTTTAACAGACAATTCAACAAAATACCTCCAGGATCCTTCCAATAAAGATTGCCTTCTAGAATGGAAAATTTTAGTGCTTTCAATTTCAAAAACCTAGCTTTAGTTTTGGTCAGACCAGGGGGAGCTTGTAAGTTATGCAAAACAAACATCAGGTCTGCGTACCATGGAGAGTTCAGAAATACCTCTTTCACATTTGGAGTTTCCTTCTCTCCATGTTCATCTACTGCAGCTAAGAAATTAATATCAAGAGCATGGAAATTGGATTTCGCCATTAACCTTGCTAGACCTTGACCTTTAATCAGTTTAGTAGGCTTAATCTCTATGTCATACTCCAGAGTGATAGCAATCAATTTTCCTCTTTTGCCATCTCGATTGTCCTGGGTTAAAATATCCTTCACTATTGCGTTCAGAACGTATGCGATGGTGTGGGAATGGAGAATATATACTCTAAAATCCTTTATGGCTTTTACCAGGACAAAAGCTTGTTTCTCCATTATTTTATAATTCAAAAGCAGCATCTCTTAAAGATTTACTGAAAAAGGCTATGGGTTGTTCATACCCTTCGTTGTTTTTCTATCGTAATACTACTACAATGGTATGTTCAAAAGCGAAAGAAAAAAGGTAAAAATCCTTGGTGAAGTCAAGACTGATCAAGACTAGAGCCTGTGTGAGTGCATGTTTAACTTGTTCAAAAGACTGCTTGGATTCAGTGTCGCATTTTATTTGTGTGTCCTATTTTAACATGTTGGTGATGTTCCTGAGAAGCTCATCCAGGTTAGGTATGAATCTTCTCAGAAATTTTATTTTTTCAATGAAAGATTGTAACTCTTTGATATTCTTTGGGTGTTCCAGTTTCTGAATGGATTCTATTCTGCTGGGATCTATCTTAATTCCATCCTTAGAGATTATGTGCCCCAACATTTTACCTTCCTCTAATCTGAAAAGGATTTTCTTAGGATTTAGAGAAATCCCAAATTTCCTGCATTTCTCAAACACTTGTCAGAGATTTCGCAAGTGCTCTTCATCGGATTGGGAATAAACAGTTACGTCATCCAGATAAATGACAATAAATTTTCCAGGTTCTTCCATAAAATCGATGTCCATCTCTCTTTAGAAAGTGGCTCCAGCATTCATCAAACCGAAAGGCATCTTCACATACATGAAGGTACCCCAAGGTGTTGTGAAAGTTGTTTTCTCTTGATCATCTAGGTGAACGCGAACCTGGTTATAGCCTAAGAAACCATCCAGTAAGGAGATTTGGCTGGATCCAACTACCTTTTGTAATAAATGGTCCATTTTTGGCAGTGGGTAGTTGTCCTTTAGGGAAACCTTGTTCAGGTTTCGGAAATCAATGCAAAGCCTGATTTCCCCAGTTTTCTTTTGGGTTGGGACCAGATTTGAAACCCATTTGGAAAATCGTAAAGGAACTATGATTTTAGCATCATACATCTTTTTGATTTCTTTTTCTATCAAGGGAAGTAACTTGGGATTGATTCTCCTAAGTTTCTTTCAGAAAGGTTTTTGATCTTCTTTTATCGGGATCCTATGTTGAATGATGCTTGTGTCATAAGATTTTAAGTCTTCATAACCCCAAGCAAACACATCCACATATTCCTTGAAAAGTTCAATGTATTTGAGTTTCTTCTCAGGGGGTAAAGATTTGGAAAGTTTTACCATGTTAGGTTTCTCTTCTGTCCCTATGTTACAGTCTTCAACCTCTTTCCCACTGGCTTCAATTTTAGGTTTTTTTAGCTACATCATTAAAATCAAATAAGTCTTATAACGAAACTAAACCCCTAGGTAAAACATTACTCTTTAAATGCAAAACATCAAAATCTATCTCATCTTCACCTGATTCTTTTGAATCTATTTTATTTACAATATTATTTCCAAAAATAGATTTATTTACATTTTCATCATCATTTTCTAAGTCTATGTTTGTACACTCAAAATCATTTTTGCATTGTAGAAAATATTCAATTTGATCATCGTTCCCAAATACCTGCCAGTATCTGATGTTGTCCGGGACAGTCGGTCTACACTTCACCTCCACCGTGTATGGGTGAGTGAAACAAAAAGGTATCTTGCATGTAGCTATTGGTGTAGCTAACCCATTTGCTAAAATGTTTTGTCCCCTAGGCATCACCTGCAAATCAACTTTAGTAAAACATTGAAGGGCATCCAAAACAATGTTTCTATAAGCTCTAAACCTGGGATGTTTTGTTGCATACTCACCTTTAATTTGTTTGATAATTAATTCAAAATCGCCTCTTACCATGATTTGTTTGGCACCAACCTTCTTTAATAGTTTTAGGCCAAGCATCAAAGCTTCGTACTCGGCTATGTTGTTAGTGCATTGAAAATTAAGTTTGTAAGAATGGTTTTCTGAATACCTAGATTTGTGATTGTGAAACCAAACTCCTGCTCCGGCTCCTTCTTTCCTTACAACTCCATCGAAGTCCATTCTCCAGAAATATGCTGGTAATTCTTCACTTATTACATTTTCCTTCCTTTCTTCCCTAGTGATTTCATGGCCTTCTTTTGGATCAAGTGTATCTTCTTCCAGCTGAGTGATTTGTTCTTCCATATCGCCATCATTATACAGGATGAAGGAATATAGATCAGAGTGTGCAGAGTACAGAGGATAGTTATGTGGATTTTCTTGGCCGCTAACCATATATTTCATCAGCGTCTCTTTGTACAGTCTTCTTTGTTGTCTGAATACTGGGGTGGTGGCATATGACATATCCAACTGCAAATTTCCTTTCAACTTGGCCCCCCAAGACCTGGACAACAACATACCATATTTCGGGGGAATGTCCATGACCACAACATCCATAACCATGCTTTTTGCTGGAATCTAAACTAGGGTGATACATAAGTCCTTGATCAACCCGATACATCTGACTTTGTTGGAGTCAAAAGAGTGTAAATCCTTGTAAGGTCTGGTGACCTCGAGTCCCAGTTTTTCCATCACTTCTTTAGGCATTAGGTTATGGGAAGCACCCGAATCTAACATAGCATTGTGCAAAATCAGGTCATGTATATTAAGGTTGATGTAAAAAGGGGCGATAGCACCAGTGTCAGTCTGACCATCAACTTCAAGGCCAAACAGGAGTTCAAGTTGATCATCAGTAAGATTTACTATGTCCGAATGATTTTTCGATCCAACGGTTAAGGCCTTCATGCTTATATCAGGCTCAATGCTCAGCGCTTTGATCACTTGTGATTAGTAAGCATTCTTACTCATCAACTTGGAAAGGAGAATTAGAATTTTTACTTTGGCTAATTCCCCTTCAAAGCTGAAAGGAGTAGGTGCTTTGCTTTGGCTCAGCAATTCTGATCTGTCCACCATAGTTTTTTGGGTGGAAGTATTTGGTCGGTTGGTTGATGAAACCTCAGTCTGCGTTGATCTTTCTAAAATGGTAGGGTTTCTTTTTGCTAGAGTTTTAGCATTACCTTTCTCAGGGATCTTCTTGGTAGAAGGATCGAGAGATTTCTTGGTTTTGATTGTTTTCTTCGTTTCGGTTACCTTTTTTGGGGAATTTTCATCTGTCTTTTTACTTCGCAGATTGTACTGCCTGTGTACCTCCATAATGGAATTTTCAAATGCCTGTTGTTCGGTTTCTTCGGCTTCCTCACTCAACTCTATTTGAGAAAGAAGAAAAATTTATTTCTCTTCCTGAGTAAGGAAAATGGCTTCGTTATCATGAATGCCCATGAGGTTTATGTGTGTGTCCTCTGATTCTTCAATTACCTCTTCACCTTCATCGACATAATTTTCTTGTAGGGGTGGTCTAATTTTTTGATCAGGACCACTTTGTTCTTTTTGATCCCTAGGATCTCTCTACCTAATTTGAGGAGGATTTCTTCTGAAGTTAGGATTCCAAATTTGTGGAGCCAGCTGGTTTTCTCTAGGAGGATTTATTTCGGCTACAATAAGTCTCTCCATTATCCTTTCCATTTCTCTAGCTAAGGAATCCAGTTTGGCATCAGAAGAAGATGTGGAAGGTTCCTCTTTAATCGTGACTCTCCTCTATGTCCTCTACCGTGCCAATTTAGCCAGCAGGTTGGCCTCTACACTTATTGTGCTTTTCTGCATGTCCTCCAATGTGGTGGAGTTTCTTTACCTTAATTGATACGACATATCAACGTCGAAACCGTTAGGGAATTTTATCAGTTCCAAACCTTGTGGGGATTTAATATCGGTTGGAATCGCATTGTACATATTGTTGAAGCAGGTGCAGTAGTCTTGTACTATCTCTCCTTGATTCCTTCTGATGTTTTCATATTCTGACAAGATCTGGAGAGGGTTTTTCTTTACCTCCCATCTATCCAGAAAACTTCTTTGAAACGTCGTAAGGTCAAGCACTGAAGCTGCACGTAAGCCTTTGTACCATTTCTTAATGTCCCCAGTCAAACTTTGTGCAAAAATTCTCATTTGAACGTCAGCTTCATCCACTTCCTGCAAGTCAAAATAATCATTCATTTTATCAATGTGTTGTTGTGCGTTCAAGGGCCCTATACCATCGAACTGTGGGAGTCTTGTTTGATAGTCCTAGGGCATATCGTGTAAAGGTGCAGCCAACACCAAGGGAGCATATCTAGCCTCCATGATAGGTGGAGGAGGCGGGACAACAACCTGGATGATAGGTGAAGCGGTGGCAGGAAATGAGGAGGATGAGGGACTAGCTAGCACAGAGTGAGCGGTTTGAGGTTTTGCAGTGAGAGATAGTATTTTAGGGGTTCGTGGTTGCAAGATGGTTGGATCTAAAATGGTTTCAGTCACAAAGCTATCATATTTCGTTCTAAATGTTCTTTGTTAAAAAATGGTGTCAAAGTCGAGATCTTGAAGGGAAACAAGTTCCTCTGGAAGAGAAGGAGACCTGTGAAGGGGACTATGACTCCTTGAACCTTCTGCAATGGTCTTATTTCTGAGTAACTGTTCTGGATTATCAGTTGCTATCGTAGGTTCCGGGTCTGGGTGGGATCGATTATAAGCTCTTTTAGGAGCCAGATTTTTAATTTTTATATATTTTTGTTTTTATGATTCCGAAATTACTATGTACAATCATTTAACAACCTTTGAACATTATTTCTTTCTCAGATTTATAATTTTTTCAGAAACAAAATTTTTTTCTAGGGAAAAAGAAAATGCGAGGTTGAATGTTTGTTCAGTTCCCCAGTATGGTCACCACTATGTTAATGCTCTGTAAATTCCCAGAGGTTGTCTGAGTAGAAGAAATTTACAAGAGGTAACTTTATCCAACCACTTCGAAACTGGAATCTAGCCCTACCAGCTTCAGAGAGGGATCTCTCTGTATTATTTAGCTATGTTTTAACTTTGAGATATTAGGCTAGTTAAATAAAATAAAATTGAATGGTTTGTTTTGTTTTTGTTAGGTTGGCTGAAAAGGTTTTTATGCTTCCGTTGGGCTATGGGGTCTGTATTATAAAGATTGAGGTCTAAATAGAAAACAAAAGATTTTTTTCACAGGGCAAGATAATGCATTCATTGGATTCTTTAGCAATAAAGTGATGAATAGCCGAAAAGATGAGAATATCAATTAAAGTAAAGAAGAATTTAAGAATTTCTTCACTGTAATATCAGAAAGATAAACATTTAGATCTTTCAAAGCCAGAAATAGGGTATACAAAGATAAATCCTGCAACATGCGCTACTTTTAAAAGACTATATTAGAAAACAATATGATAACTGAGGGAGAAAAACATTTAACATAGAAAAGAAAACATCACCAATAAATAACACGCGAGAATCCTGTGAAACATCCCTTGTATTACTGGAAGATCTCTTGATAAAAATTACAGTCTTTCTAGCTTACAGGGTGTAAAGATCAACCCTTGGTACTTCAAAGTTTCAAGTATTTATAATCAAAAATTACATACGATCCTATCATTAAAGATCAAGACGTGGCAAATTCTAAATTTAGCTAACTAACTCAACGAGATACAAAAAATTAGGAACTGTTTGATTATGTGTTGAAATATTCATGCTGATTTCTGGGGTAAACCATTGGTGAGTCATCTGCATGACGTCGTCTGATTGGATAGCTAACTGGGCTTGGACACCTCATCTCCTACTTGATCAGATTGCATAACTCTTCCCATTGAAGTTGACTGGGAACGACAACTTTGAGTAGTCTTCGGTATACTTCATCCATCTCTGTATACTTGGAAAAAGTTGACTTGATGATGAAAATGTACCCGATCTCATGTTGTATGCTAATGTCTGACTGTAAAGCTTCTAAGAACACCTTGCCTGTGATACTGCCATGTATTCCCTAGAATTTCGAACTTTTTTTGGCCACAATGGCTAGTTTCTTTTTGTAATCGGAAAGTGTCATTAACTTGTCATTTATGACTCTTAAGCCAGGGAGGCCTTTCCTCTGTAGAGCTTCAATTTTGCTGAAAAATCTTTGCACTCCTATGTCCATAGTCTGAACTTTTTCCTCCATCTGTAGCATCAGTCCTCTTTTGGTCAGGACCCTCTTAACCTCGAGGATGGTTTTTTTCCTATCTTCAATTTTCAAATCCTCTAACTCTTCTCTGGTTTTTGAATTTAGGAATGTAATGATCTCAGTGGCTTATGTGGGCATCTCTCCTAGTTCTCCTCTTATTTTCTCAATAGCCTGCTTGCTTCTTTGCACTAGTTCGTTTTGCTCGAACATGATTTGTGCCATAGGCCATATTTCATTTACATACTTGGTGATATCCATCCAGACACTTTCCTTGACCTCAGCAAGTGTTTTGTCTGCCACTGTTTACTTTTGAAGCTGTTGCAATTCCTGTTTGAGTTTGTATGATGTTTGTTTCTCCTTGGAGTAGTTGTTTTGGTAAGAAGACTTGAGTTCCTAAAGGTTCTCAACCTCCTTTTTAAGTCTGCTAATCTTTATCTCTTGCAAATTCATCTCTTCCATGGATTTTTCCAGTTCTGATGTCTTCTCCAGAGCTGTCAGTGGAGTTGTTGAGGTAGTTTCTTGTTGGCATGTTTTACAGGCAGCGTATGCTTGTCATTGATGGCAAGTACAACAGTGATGATGGCTTGAGTACAACAGCAATGATTAGTAGTGCAGTGATAATCGAGGAAGAGCAGCAACTGTGATCGTTGGATCAAGGAGAACCTGCACGTTCTTTAAAGTGCAAGGAGTAGCAGGCTCACAAAATCCCGAAAGAAGGAGGACCATCCATCTTCAGGCAGGACACGTGGGGAAAGATCATCATTTTGCTGACTAGAGAGTCAAAGGAGCGGGGTTCCCTAACCTCTCAAAATCGCAATATGCGAAATCGCGAAATAATCTGAGCCGTCAGATCAAGGTTTGATCTGGACCATTGATCCTAGTCCATTTCGGAGTTTCACGGATCAAGAGTTGGAGATGTCAAAGAAAATTAACCACAGGAATCCTGAAATTGCAATATGCGAAATCGTGACTTAATCTGAGTTGTCAGATCAAGGTTTGATCTGGACTGTTGATCCCAATCCATTTCAGAGTTTTGGAAATCGAGAGATGGAGAAGTCAGAGTCTCTCAACATTAGGAGTCCCAAAGTGCCAAAATGAAAAATCCCGAAACAAGACACGTCAGCAAACCACGTCAGCTAAGAACACATGGCACAACCAGGAAATGACAAGTGTCAAGATGATTCAACATTTCAAGCACATGTAAGTCATGAATCAGAGTGACACATGGAAATTATTCGACACGTGTCAATCCATGTGTGATGTCAGCAGGTTTACATCACTTCGGAGTTTCGGAAATCGGGAGATGGAGATGTCAAAGAACTCCTACCATAGGAGTCCCGAAGTCGCGAACCCCAAAATCGTGATATGCGAAATCATGAAGACATCAGGACCGTCGAATCACTTAGGGTGTGGACCGTTGATCTGACTCCATTTCGAAGCTTTGGATATCGGGACATGGAGTGTCAAGAGACTCTACCATGGGAGTGCCAAAATCCCGAAATGCCGAAATGCGAAACATGTTTTCGCTCAATCTGTGGTCGCATCCATTAGTCACATCGGCGGAAGATGAAGGAAGGAGCTAGTTTAGATAAGCTCCATTTCAGAGTTTCGAGGATCGAGACATGGAGCATAATGAAATCATTACCATGGGGATCCCGAAATGCCAAAGTGCGAAATGGAGAAGTAAACGCAAGTTTCTATGAATTCAATCCAACGGTGCAAGTGAGGTTGAACAAGATTGCAAGGCTACTTTTGCGCCTCACAGTGTAACTGCTAGAAACCATTGATGGTCTCTACCAGAGAATTCGAAGAGACCTCTGTGTGATCACCAGAGGAGATGAAGAGTCTCTAAGCTTCGTCCAGTGAAGCAAGAAAATTCTTAGGGGGATTGACAGATGGATGAGCGTTGAAGTCTGTAACTGAAATAGAAGGCATAAGATCGACTGTGCCAGAGAAGACGAGGAGTCTCAACTGCCAGAGAGGTTGAGGAATCTCAGCAGAACACCTAGTGATGTTGAACGCATGGTGGGAACCACCAGAGAAGCTAAAGAGTTGCGATGATTAGGAAAAAGCACTCGAGATGTGGAGGAGATTGGTGGGGGAGTGAGCATGCAGAGGTATGGAAATTTTGCATGCACAAGGAGCACAGGGACTATAAGAATGTGGAACAAAGAAGAGATTGGGGTTGTTGTCGCTGTGTAGGAGAATTCAGGTGTGTACAAGGAGGAAAAACGCAAGAGCAGAAATGCACAGTTGAGGAATGGTGCATTGAAGGGATATGGCGCAGAGAGCATAAAAGGCAGAAGAACAGAAAGTGTTAGGGGTGTGCAGAGGACACTGATGCAGACAGGGCAAAGCAGTGTAATAGAACAATGACAAGGCTGGTAAGCCATTGAATAATTTTATATCACTGTAATAAGTTTTAGTAACGAAGAATTAATAATTCAGGGTGGTTGGGAGGTGCTAGGGAGGACTGGTGTCCTCAAAGGTTCAAGTGGGTGCTTGAACACAGGGAGTTGGTGTTTCCTTCTAGTTGGTGCTAGAGAAACTAGAGAGTTGTTGCTTCCTTCTAGTTGGTGCTAGAGAAACTAGGGGGTTGGTGCTCCTTTCTAGTGGGTGCTAGAGAAAACAGAGAGTTGGTGCTCTCAGCAAGTTGCATCTTGCAAAAACAGAGGTTGTAGCCTCACAATGAATTGGTGCTCATATGTATGATAATGTAAAGAATGTAGATAATACTTATCATATAAAGAAAAAGAGGTTTTTTCCCTGTATGGGTTTCCTCAGGAAATATCTGTCTCCGTGTTTCTCATATATGTGACTAATGTGGAATGTGTCAACATTTATTTCCCTGCATGATTGTCATCATCATTGAGTGCCTTGTAAAGTTTTTTTTTAAAAAGAAGCATAATTGTTTAAGCAAGGTAACAACTGATTCACCCCCCCCCCTCTCAGCTATCCAACAATTGGTATCAGAGCCAGCCCCTTTTATCTAAGCATAGATCCTAGAGCTTAAACATGTCAAGCCATGAAGGAAATTCAACCAATAAGGCCCCTCTGTTCAATGGAACAAACTTTGCCTTCTGGAAAGTTAGAATGAGAACCTACATCATGGCTTTACGTGCAGATGTGTGGGATGTGGTAGATATTGGTTATGTAAATCCAGTTGTGTTAGCTAATAAGGATGACAAACTAGAATTTAGCTTCAACGCTAAGGCTATGAATGCTATCTTGAGTGGGCTTGCAGAAGCAGAATTCATAAAAGTTATGCACCTAGCAACTGCCAAAGAAATGTGGGACAAACTCATTAGCAGTTATGAGGGTAATGAGAAGGTAAAGGATGCAAAGCTTCAAACCTACAGAATAAAGTTTGAACAGCTGAAGATGAAGGAATATGAAACTGTTGGAAAATACTTTCTGAGAGTAGAAGAAATGGTAAATGCAATGAAGGCACTTGGTGAAACAATTGGGGAACCTTCTTTAGTTCAAAAAATCTTGAGATCTCTCCCAGATAGGTTCAACCCGAAGGTCTCTGCTATAGAAGAACTTAATGATCTAAAAGCCTTGTAGTTTGACCAACTTCTAGGAACATTGACTGCATATGAAATGAGAATAGTTAAAGATAAACCCACCTCCAGAGAAGCATCATTTAAAGCAGACAAGAATGAGGATTCTGAGCCCGATAAAATTGAAGCAAATTTTGTGAAGAGATTGAAGAAGGGATCAGGAAAATACAAAGGTAAACTGCCTTTCAAATGTTTTAACTGTGGTAGGATAGGTCATTTTGCAAACAAATGTCCCCACAAAGGAAAGGATCAGACTTGTGATGATGAGGAGAAATACAAACACAGAAAT
>ML785562.1:413688-450262 GCA_009831015.1 Picea engelmannii
GCATCTGGAAAAACTTATCAACCATAGATTTGAGCGCTAGCACCTCATTCATTTATCTTTGCGTTGTCTTTAATCTGTGAGCGCAAACTCATATTTTCTCTGAAAACTTAGGATAAGAGCTTTAAGTGGGTTTGTCCAAGCTTTCCCTGTTTTTATCACCATGGGGTTAGACGTTCAACTTTCAAACATCAAAGATAGGTTTCAACATCAATCATCATGCTTGTTTTATTGAGATAAAGCAAACTACGTTATGCTCTAACCTAATTACCTGTGACATTTAGCCCAGATTAAACTATTGGACTAAGAAATTACTCTATCCTGGGGTTATTTGACCAAGATTAGGTAGTTTGGTCAAATTTATTCACTAGCTAACCTAATTTGCTTGGCTAAGATTAAACAGTTTAGCCAAGCTTCTTCACTACTCCTATCAACTTCAATTTAAAGGACTTGGCCATGCTTAAACTGTATGGACCAAGTCATTGTTATTGCATGGGGCTTTATTTAAATTTCTTTTATGCCCTCTTTTATTCTTTTTCTTTCTTTTCTTTTTCTTTTTATTTTTCTTTCTCTTTTTATTTCTTTTCTTTTTCTTTATTTTTTCTTTCTTTTCTTTTTCTTTTCTTTTTTCTCAAATTATTTGTAGAATGAAAAATCATTTGGCAACCAAAACAATGAAAGGATAAAATTTTCAGTCACCAGTTGATCCTATAAATTATAGGGTTATAACATAAAGAACAATGTTTGGGACATTATGCCGAGGAGAAAAGACAAATCAATGGTTTCTTCCAAATGGATCTATAAGATCAAACATGCAATTGATGGAAGTGTGGAAAAGTTAAAAGAAATATTTGTAGCCAGAGGCTTCACTCAGAAAGAAGGAATCGACTACAAAAAGACTTTTTTCTCCTGTAGCCAGGTATACCTCCATTCGAACTATTATTTCTTTAGCTTCCGTTCTTGGTTGGAAGCTACATCAGATGGATGTAAAAACAACATTCTTGAATGGAAAGATTGAACAAGAGGTATTTGTGGAACAACCAGATGGTTTTGTATTGAATAACAAAGGCACTCATGTATGCAAGCTAAGGAAGGCCTTGTATGGTCTTAAGAAGGCTCCCAGATTTTGGTATGACGGGATTGATGGCTTTCTTAAAATCCTGGGCTTTTAGAAAAGTGTTGTTGATGTGAATTTGTACTTCAAGGTAAGAGGTGACCAACCTGTTATACTAATGTTGTATGTTGATGATCTCTTTCTAACAGAAGATTAAGGGATAATAGCCTGGTGTAAGAGGGATCTAACCTCAAAATTCGAGATGAAAGACTTAGGCTTGATGCATTACTTTCTAGGATTGGAAGTGTGGAAAAGATAGGGCGAGATATTTCTGGCACAAGGAAAATACACAATGCATGTACTAAATAGGTTTGGTATGATGGATTGCAAATCCATGTCTTCTCTGATGGTTACCAACCCTAGGAAGCTGCGTGATTTTGATACAGGTTCATATTTGGTGGATCCCACCATGTATAGGCAGCTGATTGGATCATTGATATACATGATCCACACTAGGCCAGATATATGCTATGCAGTGACTGCAATGAGTTAGTTCATAACTGAACCAAGACAGAGACATTGGGTGGTAGAAAAGCACATATTGAGATATCTTAGAGGGAGCATTACTTACGGTCTGATATATACATCCAGTGGTGGTTTATTTTTGCATGGGTATGTAGATGTTGACTAGGAAGGAAGCCCAATGGATCTAAAGAGTACTTTCGGATACTACTTCAGTTTAAGATCCTCTATGATCTCTTGGTAAAGCTAAAAGCAAGGATCCATTGCACATAGTACAACAGAGGTTGAGTACATTGCAACAAGTGATGCTATCAAGGAAGTAGTATGCCTCAGAAAATTGGTTTCTGGGTTGTTTGGTGATAAGCTTGAGATGACGGTGGTTGACTTTGATAATCAAAGTTGCATAAAATTGGCAGAGAACCCAGTATTTCACGACAGGTCGAAACATATTAACATGAGGTACCAATACATCTGAGACTTGGTCCAGAGAAAAAAACTATAAAGTTACAATACATAGCCACGAGCGAGTAGGTAGTTGATATCCTGACCAAGCCTCTGACCTCGAGATAGTTTGTTCAGCTGAGAGGTAAGTTTGGTGTGGCTGAGAATGACTCCCTCACTAAGAAGGAGTGTTAAAATTGGCAGGATCGACATTCATTCTCCAATGAGAGGCCATATGGGCCACCCTAAGGCTAGCCAGGGAGATTTGGAGAATCAACCAGTCTTGTGAGGTATTGAAAAAAGGCAGGGTGAATGTACAACCTCTATGATTCAAACTAAAATTCAAGACAAACAAGATGATATTTGAGTCTAATGAAAAATTTAGGGGGAACATACAACCTCTGTGAGCATAGACAGTCTAGTGCAAAAGTCAGGGGGAACGTACAACCTTTGTGAGCATAGATAGATTAGTGAAAACATCAGGGGGAACATACAACCTCTGTGAGCCTACTCAAACCTTGTGAGCCATGAGCAAAAGTCAAGGCATCTAGGAAAAGTTACTTTGAATATAAAATTCCTATGAGCTAGAAACAAACGATATTCCTAATATTGCAAATGATATAAATGTATTGATCTAGTGCATTGGCACGTGTAACATTATCCACCATGAAGAGATTTTGAATTGCCTTGTAAAGAGTCAAGTTGTAACTGAAGTCTTAAGTCTAGTTCTATTTTAGAACTAAAGTGTAATGTTGAGTTGCAACTGAAGTCTTAAGTCTAGTTCTATTTTAGAACTAAAGTGTAATGTTGAGTTGCAATTGAAGTCTTAAGTCTAGTTCCATTTTCAAACTAAAGTGTAATGTTGAGTTGTAACTGAGGTCTCAAGTCTAGTTCTATTTTCGAACTAAAGCATACCAGTCTCAAGTCTAGTTATATTTTCAAACTAAATTATAATGTTGAGTTGTAACCAATCTCAAGTCTAGTTCTAAGTTTGAACTAAAGTATGAAGCTGAGTTATGATTAAATCATGCAAACAGGTTACTATTTCGAGCCTCTCCTCTTCTCCTCTTCAACCTATATAAGTAGAGGTTGACCCCTCTCTTCAATATAGTTTTGATATGTATGTTAAGGGTGAAGCAATAGAGGCACATATAAGTGACAAAGAGGAAGCATACCAAAGCAGCATATCAGTGTTGTATATCAACAATAGAGGCAACATATCAGAGGTTTATTTCAGCAAGGTCTTTTAGGTCTTTGTCAGGTCATAGTCATCTTGGAAAGCTCTTTAAGAGAAGAACATTCATGGTGGATATTTGTAAGAGATCTTACATTATTAATGAAATAAAGGAATATCGTTTGCTAGGGTTTTTATCCCTGTACAAGGTTTACCCAGGGTATATGTATTGTTGATGTGCATGCTTACTTATATACATATATATTGCTATTCGATTATGATTTGGCATTGTTGAAGTTTATTAAGCTAGAATCAAAGTGTTGAAGAAAATAAAAGAATTAATCCACATAAGAAATCAATCTCATAATTTAAAAATTAATCCTATGCTACCAAAATTCCTTCAGGGAGACTTGAAACCATTATTCTTTTCCCTTCACCATCTATGAGAGTTTATTGCACACTCCTACCCAATTTTTGGGTTAGAGCACACAAGGAGACAAAGGACCATCCCAAACCCAATCCCACAAACCTATTAATGTCATGCCATTGTCATGCCATGCCCTTCCAAGTCATTCTATGGCATGCCATTGTCACGTACCTTCCCATGTATTGTCATGTAGTTTCCCATTTTAACCTATATAACAATACATATAACATTCCATAAAATTATGCAAGGAAAAAGTCAAATCAAAATATGGATTGCAATGAAACAAGAATAACAAAAAAAGAAACATTGACATGCCTCGCAATTAAACCCTAGGAATACACCTTGACACCTTTTATTACATTTTCATCCCTTTATGGTTGTCATGTCTTGAATATTTTAGGGATGTCATGTGTCATCTTGCATTTCAGCATGCATTTGTTATCTAAACCCTAGTTTAAGCTTTCATTTTTAGCCCCCTTTCATTTAACGATTACTTGTTTTAAGGGTTTTTATATGTGTCCTTTTATTTCCTTGCCTTTCCATGCCATGCCATGCCATGCCTTTCATTTGCATGCCCTTCCATGCCATGCATTGCATTGCATTTCATTGCCATGCCATTCCTTTCCATGCCATTCCTTTCCTTGCATTGCATTCACTTGCCTTGCCACGCCATGCCATGCCTTGTGTTTCCTTTCCTTGCCTTTCCATGCCATGCCATGTAGTGCCTTGCCTTTGTGTGCCTTGTCATGCCATGTCTTTCATTTTATTTCCTTGCCAAGCCATGCCATGCCTTAGCTTGACTTTCCTTTCCATGCCATTCCATGCCATGCCATGTCATGCATTTCCATTCATTTCCTTGCCATGTCATGTCATGCCATGTCTTTCCTTACCATGCCATGCCATTCATGACTTGAAATACCTTGAATTTCCATGGTATGGTATGGTATGTCTTTTCATTCCATTCCTTGCCTTGCCTTTCCATGGTATGGTATGGTATGGTATGGTATTCATTTCCATGCCATGCCTTGGCTTTACATGGTATGGTATGGTATGGTATGGTATGTGTAAATGTGTTGACCTGCACAAAATAGATCTAGCTAAACAATGATACACGCATTTGCAGAGAGAATTGGAAAAGAAGAAGAAGGAGAGAAAGAATGGAAAGAATTCTCATTAACCGTTGTGAATAATGAATAATTTACACATGATATACTCTATATAACTCAATGAGTTTGACTTGAGGTGAACCAAGTCACCATAGTGGTGGTATAGAGTGATATGGACACACACCAGCAGTTACGGGAGTGAACTGCCACCTATTCTAGTCTCTCATGCAGTTACGGGAGTGAACTGCCACCTAGTTGAGTTAACTAGTCAACTAGTCTTTAGTTAAATGACTGAATAGAAAGTATTGAGGAGTTAACTTAAGGAATCAAGGCTAATGTGCCACTTTGGTGATGATACCAAGGTAAGGTCAAATTAGCATGGTGATGATCCCAATGTTGCATGGTGATGATCCCAATGCAACATCTAAACTCAACTCAACTAGTCAAACTGAAGTGTGCACTGAAAGAGAATATTCTCCAGGTGGAACATTCTCTCCTAAAATATAGGAGACTGGATAATGACTAATAAACAAATAAAAACCTTAGGAAAAAGAAATCCTAGGTGTGTGTGAAGTAACTCCAACAGTATGCATTTCCTTTCCTTGCCTCGCCAAGCCATGTTATGTCTTGCCTTGGTATGATATGGTATGGTATGGTATCCTTGGCATGGTATGGCGAGGTATGGTATGGTATGCCTTTCCTTTCCATGCCATGGTATGGTATGGTATGGTATGATATGGTATCCTTGGCATGGTATGGTATGATATGGTATGGTATGGTATGGTATGCCTTGCCTTGCCATTGTCATGTCTCACAATTAAACATTAGGAATACACCTTGACACCTTTTATTACATTTATGTCATAATTTTCATCCCTTTAGGGTTGTCATGTCTTGAATATTGTATGGTTTTCAAGTGTCATCTTTCATTTTAGCATTTTTTTTAATTTAAACCCTATTTTAATCTTACAGTTTTAGCCCCCTTTCATTTAATGACTACTTTTTTTAAGGCTTGTTATATTTGTCCTTGTATTGCCTTGCCTTGGCTTGTCTTTCCATACCATGCCATGACATGTCTTGCCTTTGCATGCCCTTCCATTCCATGCCTTTCATTGTCTTTCCTTGCCATTTCATTCCATTCCATGCATTTCCATGCCATTCCTTGCCTTGCATTGCACTTCCTTTCCTTTCCTTTCCAGGCCATTCCATGCCATGCCATCCCTTACCTTTCCTTACCCTTCCATGCCATGCCTTTCCATGCCATTCTTCCTTGCCATGCCATGCCTTACCTTCACTTTCCATGCTCAGGGTATGGTATGTCTTTCCTTGCCTTTCCATGGTATGGTATGGTATGCCTTGCCATGCCATGCCTTGCATTGCCTTTCCATGCTCAGGGTATGGTATGCCTTGCCTTGCCTTACCATGGTATGGTATGGTATGGTATGCCCTGCCTTGGTATGGTATAGTATGGTATGGTATGGAATGTCTTTCCATGCCATGTCTTTCCTTGATTTTCCATGGTATGGTATGCTATGGTATGTATTTCCTTGCCATGGTATGGTATGGTATTCCTTTCCATGTCATTCCATGCCTTACCTTGCCTTGTCATGCCATGCCATGCCTTGCCCTTCCATGTCATGCTTTTCCATGCCATGCCTTTCCTTTCCATACCATTCCTTTCCATACCATGTCATCCCTTACCATGCCATGCCATGCCTTCACTTGTCATGCCATGCCATGCCATGCTTTTCCATGCCATGCCATGCCTTGCCTTTCCATTCCATTCCTTTCCATACCATGCCTTTTCATGCCATGCCATGCCTTTCCTTGCCATGCCTTCACTTGTCATGCCTTGCCTTGCATTCACTTTCCATGTTATGCCATGTCATGCATTGAGTAAATGTAAATGAACAAGTTTAATACATACATAATGCTTTTACTAAATGAACAAGTTTAATACATAAAAAATACATTGAAAGGATTAATTAAGCATGTAATTATATAGCTTGTTATGCTATATATATTATATAAAAATCTTTGCATTAGAATTTCAATGTCATAACATAATATCTCTTTATTCATATATCTAAGGTATCATATATTTGTCAAACATGGATTTTATGCCCCCGGATCAAATTGGCCACGTGTCCCTAAATGGATTGATGAGGCGATTTGCAACTCACGATAAAACTCAAACTGAGACTCGAATCGATGAACCATTATTTGCATTGGATCTGGATCATCGGGTTTCATCTTGTGGGGCACCTACATTGTCATTATGTCCACCGAAAAATCATTTGTTGGAGTATCTCTCACATTAGGGCTTTTCTCAATGAGGCATAGTGCAATTTTTGAAGAGGAGATCGATTTTCAAGAACACCATGTCAGGAATTTCTCAGTAGTGTAGTTGCATGGGCCTTGGCTAAACAAACTTGTGGGATATTACGAAACTTCATTATGTCACTGAGTTTGGATTTTATGCACCCAGAACAAATTGGCCACATGTCCCTAAAAGGATTTATGAGGCGCGTTGTAACTCGCAAAAAAACTCAAGTTGGGATTCAGATGGACAAATCGTCAGTTGCATTCGATATGGAGCATTGGGTTTCAACTAGTGGGTCCCCTCCACTGTCATTATATCCATCGAAAAACCGTTTGTTGGAGTATCTCTAGCACTAGGGCTTTGTTCAATGATTCATAGTGCAATTTATGAAGAGGAGGTCTATTTTCAAGAAAATTGTGTTGGGAATTTGTGGGTAGTGTAATTGTGTGGTCCTTGGACAAATAGACTTGCAGGAGCTTACAAAAATTGGTTATGTCACTCGGTTTGGATTTTATGCCCCCAGACCAAATTGGACACATGTCCCTATAGCTTGAGGATGTGAGTTGCAACTCACAATAAAACTCAAACTGGGACTCGGATGGACAAACCGTCATTTGTATTAGATATTGAGCATCGATTTTCAACTAGTGGGGCCCCTCCACTATCACTCGGTCCACCAAAAAAATGTTTTTTGGAGTATCTCTAGCACTAGGGTTTTTCTCAATGAGGCATAGTGCAATTTCTAAAGAGGAGGTTGATTTTCAAGAACAATGTGTCAGGAATTTTTGGGTAGTGTAGATGCATGGGCCTTGGAAAAACAAACTTGTGGGAGCTTACAAAACTTTGTTATGGCGCTCGGTTTGGATTTTATGCCCCCAAACCAAATTTGCCTCATGTCCCTAAATGGATTGAGGAGGCGAGTTGCAACTCGTGATAAAACTAAAACCGAGACTTAGATGGATGAACCATCAGTTTAATTAGATCTGGAGCATAAGGTTTCAACTAGTGGGGCCCCTCCGCTATGATTTCATCCACCGGAAAACCATTTGTTGGAGAATCTATGGCACTAGGAGGTCAATTTTAAAGAACACTTTGTCGATCATTTGTGGGTAGTTTACATAAATCGGCCTTTCCAAAAATACTTGCGAGAGACTATGAAACTCCATTATTCTTCTCGGTTTGGATTTTATGCCCCAGGACCAAGTTGGCCACATGTCCCTAAATGGCTTGAGGAGGCAAGTTGCAACTCGCGATAAAACTCAAACCGGGACTCAGATGGATGAACCATCATTTTCATTGGATCTAGAGCACCGGGTTTCAACTAGTGGGGCCTCTCCATTGTCACTTCTTCCACCATAAAACCATTTTTTGGAGTATATCTCGCACTAGGGTTTTGCACAATGGGGAATAGTGCAATTTCTTAAGAGGAGGTCGATTTTCAAGAAAATTGTGTTGGGAATTTGTGGGTAGTGTAGTTTCATGGGCCTTGGACAAACATGCTTGCAAGAGCCTATGAAACTCTATTATTCTGCTCAATTTGGATTTTATGCCCCCAGACCAAATTGGCCACATGTCCCTAAATGGATTGAGGAGGTGAGTTGCAACTCGTGATAAAACTAAAACTGAGACTCTGATGGATAAAACATCAGTTTCATTAGATCCATAGCATTGGGTTTCAATTAGTGGGGCCCATCCACTGTCATTCCTTCCATCGAAAAACCATTTGTTGGAGTATCTGTGGCACTAGGGTTTTCCTCAATGAGGAATAGTACAATTTCTGAAGAGCAGCTCGATTTTCAAGAGCATTGTGTCATGAATTTATGGTAGTGTAGTCGCATGGGCCTTGGTAAAAAATACTTGTGGGAGCTTACGAAACTCTGTTATGCCGTTCGATTTGGATTTTATGCCCTTGGACCAAATTGGCCACATGTCCCTAATTGGCTTGAGGAGGCGAGTTGCAACTCACGACAAAACTCAAACCAGGACTCGGATGGATGAATCATCAATTGCATTGCATCTGGAGTACCAAGTTTTAACTATTAGGGTCCCTTCGTTATCATTTTTTCCACCAGAAAACCGTATGGTGGAGTATCTATGGGACTAGGGTTTTGCTCAATGAGGCATAGTGCAATTTCTAAAGAGGAGGTCGATTTTGAAGAAAATTGTGTTGGGAATTTGCAGGTAGTGTATTTTCCTGGGCCTTGGTCAAATTGACTTAAGGGAGCTTGTAGAATTCTATTATACCACTCAGTTTAGATTTTATTACCCTGGACCAAAATGTCCACATGTCCCTAAATGGATTGAGGAGGCAAGTTGCAACTCATGAAAAAAATCAAATCAAGACTCGGATGAATGAACCATCAGTTGCATTGGAACCAAAGCACCGGGTTTCATCTAGTGGGGCCCCTCCATTGTCATTCCATCTACCAGAAAAATATTTTTTGGAATATCTCCGACAAGCAAGGCAAGGCATGGGAAGGTATAGAAAGGCAAGGCATGTGAAGGAATGTAAAGGAATGGAAATACAATGAAAGGAAAGGAAAGGCAAGTAAAGACAAGGCATGGAAAGGAAAGGTATGGGAAGGCATGGACATCCATTGCAAGGCAAGGCAAGGAAAGGCAAGGTAAGAAATATCATACCTTTGATGAGTTCTTTCTTGGCTTCGTTTGTAGTTGGAGGTTTGTACCAATAACCAAGTTTATAAAGTGGTAGATGAATTGACCTTGTTTTTAATATTTAAATACATAACCACCTTTATTTCATGTTCTTTCATCCTGTGTTAGATATTCTCCTTTAATAACCATCGACCCAATCGAAAATTCAATGTCTTCGGAGTCTATTACTGATCGCATGAGGTTCTTCTTTCCCTCTAAGCATTGTGCCAGCCAATAATCAGTTCCCCGTTCATTATCTCTTGGGGAAACCACTTCGTATATGTGCCCTGCAAAAAATGGAGTGCCAAAATGTGAATCCACTAAATGACCAAAGCATAAAACATTAATGTTAGTTACTCAAAATTTAATATAAGGAATCAATGTTAGTTAATATCAAGGAATCATTTCTAGTTCCCAGACTCAAAATAGTTCAAAATATGTGGTACCTTTAGTTTTTTGTGGAACATACACAACCATTAAAATACACGAGCATTTTTTAACTGGCCTGTGCAACCATCTAACCAAATCCAATGTTGATCCATCTGTATGTTCTTCTCCTTAAGGTGACTGTAGAACAACTCAAAACAATTTTGTACGTAGGTGTTTCCACTTTAATCTATTAGGATAGAAACGGAAACCTCACAGGGATATATATATTCCCTATGTTTTTATAGAGGTGGTACTCCTCCCTGTTTCAAGATATTCTTGGAATTCTAGATTTTAAAAATAATATAGGACTATGAGAAATTCTTTCGTGATATTCAAATAAATATAAAGATTGAAGTAAAATAAAATAAAATGTTTTGTTTTTAACGAGATTTCCTAACAGATGACCATGAACCTCATACATCACATATTAAAAACGAATAAGAAAATTTCACATCCATCATAGTTAAACTAAAGATTTATGATCACATAAAATAAAAGAAGATAGTTTGCATGCATAAGAGAAATTTAATAGAGTAAACACATGTGGAGATCAACTAAAGAAAATGATAGATCAATATCAAATATTTTATACTGAAAACTCAGAGTTATAAAACATCGTTAAAACCAATCGCGAAATAATTCTCTTGGGATTTCTAAAAAATATACTGTGTTACAAATCTTTGAAATTTAAAAGCATTTGTCCTTAGGAATAGGATTGGGGCTCTCGCAGACCATAAATAAAATATAAATGAGAAGTAATTTGTGGAAATAATATGGAGGGAGATGACAGAGTAGCAAGACCTAGAAAGAATACAGGGAGGAGTTATCATATTTCGGTTAAACCTTTCTAGTCAAAGAAGCAGAGTATCTAGATGAAAAACTGATAAAGAAATAAAGATGTGATCAACATAAACTTACTATGATGGTCTCTCTCTCATTCACTTGCTTTTTGATTTCCTTTTATTTTCCTCATTGACAGTTATAAGAACCATCTCAACTGATGCTTCTTGGTCTTCTTTAGTTAATTTATCAATTTCCTTTTTAAATCAATCTTCAATGTAGTTTTTCATTGTTGCAACATTTATTTCATGCCTTGATTTTGATATTGAATTTATGAGAATGTCGGGGATGGATGAGAGAGAGTTTGAATATGGAGATTTTCATGAACCCTCCAACTCAAGAACCCTCGAACCTATGATTATGGACGATCAAAAATATGTTAATTGCAGAAAGGAAGTTGGTCAAACTTGCATGCAGAAGGAATAAAATACTTTGGGGCTCGACACCCATGACAAATATGATGGTCAAAATGTAGATCACATAATTTGAGATGCAAAGTGAAGATCATGGAACTTGGAGGATGAGGGCTTGAACCCACGAACCTGCGAAATAAAAAAAAATGGCTAAGTGTAGCAGCAGACTTATGACATGGGAAAGTGGATGGAGATGAAGGTCTACCAACCCATAGATCACTGAAATATGACTAAGTATGGTAACTAGAAATGGAGAGAAGAGAGAATAAAAGAAATAGGGAAATAAGGGGAGGTGTAGAAGACGAAAAATAAATGGAAAAAATAAGTTGGGAAGATAGAACAGGGAAGGAAAACTTGAAAACAAGAAATGATATCAACAAATGGCTCCAATTGTGGGATGATAACCCCCTGTGGGTTGTCAAGAATCCAAAATCTTCATGACCAAGTGCTTCAATCCATTGGGATATGAAGTCGAAAGGTAAGGATATAATAACTAAGTAAAAGAAAATGTATGTACAAGGAAATGAGAAAATTTCAGGCGAAAAAACCTTTCAAATGTTGTCCATTAACATGCATAATTAACATTTTACCCTTCATATATTTGAGCATATAAGAATTAAAATCTTGGATCTTTTCAATGATGTATGGTCCAACCCAAAGTGCTTCGAATTTTGTGTGCATCGGTGGTTTCTCCTTAGTTTTGTTCTAGAGTAACACCAATTCACCATTTTGAAAATTATTTACAGTTGCTTTTTGATCAAAATATCTTTTGATATTTTGTTGTCTCTGAGAAGTTATTTTTAAGGATTTACTTAGTTCTTCCTCCAATTTCAATAACTAGTTCACTCTCTTTTGCATAGGTGAACTATCTTATGCATCCTCTGTATTAACTACAAAAGTCAAGGCATTTATCTTGAGGCTAATTGGTATTTTTATTCTTTCCCATAAACCAATGTGTACAAAGACATCCCAGTGTTGTCTTTCAAAGTCATTATGCTCGCCCACAAAGTATCAATCAACTTCAAATGCCAATTTCTTTGGTTCTTATCAATAGTTTTCTTCAATATTTGAATGAGTGTCTTATTAGTGGATTCTGCAAGACCATCCCCTTGTGGAAAATAATTTGATGACCGCCCCATAACAATCTCATAATCTCCAAAACATTCTGTAAATTTTGAGCCAATGAAAATCGATCCATTATCAGTGATGAATTTTTCTAGGACACCGAACCTTGACAAAATATTATATTTGAGAAACTTAATCAACTCTTCACAATCATCCCTTTTTAATGCCACTGCTTCTAGCCACTTTGTAAAATAATATGTAGTATTGAGGATATATGTATGTCCTTTGCTTGACTTTGGATTTATTGGTCCAACGACATCGAGTCCCCATTGGGACAATGGTTGTTCTAAAGATATAGGTTGTAATGGAATTGCCGATTTTTTTATTTTCCCTAAAAATTGTTGACAAGATGCACATTTCCTTATGGTAGCATATGAGTCTTTAAAAATTGATAGCCAATAAAACCCATCTCTTATTATCTTATGGGTGGTGGCGGTAGGCGCAAAATGTCCACCACATATTCCTTCATGGAATTCTTTCATTAATTCTTGACCTTTCCATTCATCAACACGTATCAACAATATACCATCATATTTCCTCCTAAACAATATATCAGCAATCAACACACATTGACTCGACTTCATCTTCAATGTTCTTCGCTCTTTAGGGTTCATGGTGACTGAAAATTGTCCAGACCTCAAGTAGAATACAATATCTCTATACTACTCTAAATCTGACATGGGTTCTCCTACTGAGATTGAAATCACTCCATACAAAGAATCACTATTTGCAATGAGCTTACATAAACCCTGTCCTTTAACTTTCTTTAAAGGTTTAATTTCAATATCGCATTCTTGAATCTTTGCCACCCAGTTTTTCCATTTTCCTTCTCTCAAAAACTGATTTAAAAGAATCTTCACAAGAGAGGATGGAACCTATGAAATGACATGAGAATTTAGTATGTAAGTCTGAAAGTGCGCCAATGCTTTCATAAGAGATAGGGCTTGCTTATCAAATTCTGAATATCTCAATTCATAATCATGAAGGGTCTTTCTCATGAAGCTAATTGACAATTCTTCATCCTTGGTATTCCAATGATGAAGTCTCTTTGGAAATATGGGTGTTGGGCCCGAGATATGATCAGTTTTATGACATTAATTAGATACTTTTGTCGAATGTACATATGTGTTTTTCATGTTTTGGAGAAGATTTTTGAAGAATTTTGTGCCAAAAATTTATGATCCACACCAGGTATGTATAAATCGTGTTTTATGTTGATCTTGAGTATAATTCATCACGTTTTTATGTTTCCAAGGATCTAATTCACATTTTTTTGTGTTACAGGGAAAAATCGCATCACGTTTTTGCTTCTGACACTCAGTCTGGCACTCCATCCAATACTCTATCCGGTACCCAGTATGGCACTCTGTCCAACACCTCGTCTTGCACAAAAAAAATGGACGATTTGGCAGTTATGGTATTGGCAGTCAGTGATGGGCAAATCAAGAACATGGGTTTTTCTCGTGCTTGCCCCCTCTAGCTACTAAACTCTTGACAACTCAGTTTGGGTTGTTGAGCAGGGCAATTATTGGCTCGCTCCATTTCGGAAGTTAGGGCACCATTAATGTAATTTGTTGTTTTTAGAAGTGGTTTGACCCTCCAATGATCAACCACTTGGTCTGTAAAACTTATAAATACCACTGTGGTGGTCATCCAATAGTTAAGCAGTAGAATAAGTAGAGGATTAGAGACAAATATGATTTTCCTCTAGTTTTGCTATTTTCAATTGCCAGAATTATATAAGACTTTGTTTTTCAAGTTTTAATAGTGAAATCATTTTGTTCAGCTCATGGTGTGCATTTGAGAAGTGACCACGACTTGATGGGGGGTCCACCAACAGTCTGGTAACTGTTCTATGATTTATTTATGCATTTCATAGCTTAGATGTCTTATATCTCATTTCATGTACATGCATTGTTATTTTTCCTTTGTTATATAATTTGTTGTTGTAGCTTAACTGTTTACTTCTTTTGCAGGTTAGTATGAACGATTTTGTTAATATGCATTGATTTTGTAGTTAGTAGGAACGAGTTTGCAAACTCATACACTAACCCCGTGTGCAATTAAATATTAGATTGTATCTTATTTATGATTTTAAAATCAAGTTTAAAACAAAGTTTGCAACATAGTAGAACAGAGTTTTAGTTTATTTTTTCTTTAAGGAGGCTTTGGTGGATGGATAGGGTTAGTTTCAGTTTTTATTTGTAGATTGCCTATTCAATTGTTATTTAGATTTTATTTAACTAGTTGTTGATCAATTTGTTCATTAGTTTACTTGCTATATGCTAGAATCATGTTTTAATTTTTGTTTATACACATTTTCCTTTCCACAATTTGAATTGTTAAGATAGATATAGCATAGTTTTATTTTATGCGATTTCTTTCCTAGAATCATATTGCAATTCCAATTCTTAGTTAATGATTGAATTTAATTATGAGTTTTTCTTATATAGAATAGAGTACAATTAAAATCTTTTTATACTGTTGATGGTTAATGCATGAGTAATATTCACATGAATATGCAGGGTAATTGACGTTGTTTCCGTAATGGCTAAGTTCTCACTAGATTGCTTAATCCACACCTTTAACTTTGCTATTGAAATCAGTATTGAGCTTATACCTCTTGAATTATCTTTCGTTGTCAAATGCCATCGAGATATTATAAGACACCGGAGACATTCACACAACCACAAACAATCTATTTGAGTTTTTATAAGTTAAAAGATAGTTTCTTTCTTTTGTAGATCAGAAGATAGTTTTCTTGATGTTTTAGGATAGATAGTCTTTTGCTTTGGTACATTAAAGAGCAGTTTTCTTATCATAGATTAAAGGTTAGTTGTTAGTTCTTCCTCCTTTCAATTAAATAGATTTCCTTTTATGAATTAGAGATAGTTGTATTAAGAATAGAGTTAAGTTGTCTCTGAGTTAGTTTCTTATTTAGTAGTCTTAATTAGTTTACTTGCTATAGAAGTTATCCTAGGGTAGTTAACTCTTTACTTGCTTTAATAGGTTAAATTTCTTACTTTTCCATTCTTTCTTTGATAGTATAGTTGTTTGTTTATTTACTTGCTTTCATAGGATAGTTGTTCATTGAATTTAGGTAGGCTGGTTAGAGTAGTTTTCTTTTGCTATTTGTTTATTGTTATGCTTAAATAGTTTCTTTTGCTTACTGTTATAATTGAACTAGTTTGCTTCAAGTAGGGTTTTCACTTGTTTTCCTAGAACTATCCATCGATCCTTGGTCCAAAAGTACTTAGGTTACCTAGTTTAAGTTTCTTTAGTAGGGTTTTCTCATTAGATAGATTTGCTTGAATAGATTATCCCTTAGATAGATACTTCCTTAGTTAGACTATACTACTACCATCCATTCTACCTTGGCATATATTTTTCTACAACTCCAAGTTTTCTTACCCCGGGTTGACAATTTAATTGATGGTTTTTAGTGTTGTTTTAGTGCATATATAACACCCATCATTTTTGGCATCGTTTCCAGGGAGTTGTCTCAATGTAGGAAGTAGTTAGGAGATATATCGTTCCCCGACCTTAGCATTTGATTGGTGGCGGGGGAACTTTAAGACGAGAGGTAAGAACCTGCGCATCTACTATTGTAGGATCCCCCAAATCCAATGGTAGTTTTTCCTTTTGTTTTTGTTTACTTTCATGGATATACCTAGAGACCGGCTTGAGTAGAGTCCCAGATATCCAATTAGTAGGAAGACCTTTCCATCAAAGAGAAACCTTATTCTCTTCAAAGATAAAACCGCCTAGGTACTCTCTTTTTGGAAACCAAACCAACATGGATGATCAGGAGGATCATAACAATGTAAGACACGGGGAGGAAGAAGAAATTGGAAACCAAACCAAAACTACCTTCGGGTTCCCAATTTTGGACACCACCCCAAATGTCAACATGAAGAATATTCCTCTCTTAGCACTACCTACCTTTTATGGTAAAAACAGTGAAGATCCAGACACCTTCCTATTTGAATTTGACATCTTGTGTAGGAGCTATAACTACGTACAAGATGCCCAGAAACTAAAACTCTTTCCTCCCACCCTCAAAGACTCTGTACTAAGATGGTTCATGGGGTTGGAAGAATCCAGTATTAGATCTTGGGAATCCATCAAAGACATATTTCTTAATAAGTACCAATATTGTTGCAAGACCAAGGAGTCTCGTAATGACATCTTTAAAATCCAACAGTTAGAAGACGATACCCTCGAAGATTATATGGAACGATTTGGTTATATCTCCTAGAAGTCAAAATACCATGACCTCCCAGAGGATGCAGTTAGAAATTTCAGAAGAATATCTAGAGATGCTTAACCTGATGGCATCAGGTGACATCTCCCATAAACCATTTTCTGAAATATGTGAAATGTATAAAAATTACTCAAGGAGTAGAGACAAAACAGGAAAGAATATTCGAGACCCTTATAATAGAAGCTTAAAACAAGTTAGTTCATGTGGTATCATGAGAGAAGAGATAGGGAACCTTTTAAAGAACTTCAACATAGACATCTTAAGAACAATAGGTTCCCAGTTGGACACCCTTAAAATTAAAAAGAAACAGGAGGAGGAAAATGCAGCAATGAGCATATATTGCTCAAGATGCAGGAGGAAGCATTTCTTAAGGGAATGCACATTAGATAACATTTCATTTTGTGGCTTCTATACAGAATACCATTCAACTGATAAATGTCCATCATTGCCCAGTTTATTAGCCATATATAGGAGTGGAGATCATGGGGATTCTTCCTATGCACCTAGGATGCCATGGTAGCCTAGAAACCAACCCACATACCCAGATCTACAATCTCAAGTTCCACCCTATTATCAACAAAAACAACAGTGGAGCTGACCAGGTTGGAAAAACTGGTCCACTCAGTACCAACATCCTTGGTTTCAATGATGGAGAGGAGATCATAATCAAGGAAACCCTCAAGCTCCACCTATCCCTATGTCCAACCATCCTTATACTCAGTTCCCACCAAACACTTTGCAACTTCTGCCAGGTTTTATTCCACCACCTTTACTACCTATTCCAAAACAACAACTTCTACAATATCATAATACAAGATCCCCAAGACCGACACGATTACAAGCACAACCAGTGTCGAATCCCAATAAAAATCCCTCTCAACCTCTTCATAATGTTGAGATGCATGCCTTCTCGATGTATGTCATTACTCCTGTTCCATTACACGAAATTCAACTAAGATTGGGAAAAGTTTGGATAGGCAGAGACCTTCAGTAGCCATCCAGGAAGAAGAAGAAGAAGAAACCACCAAACAACCCACAGATGACACTAGGGGGGAAGATGTTATCATCCTGAAGAACCAAGAACCTAAGCTTCCTCAAAATGAGCCTTCACAAAGCATGAAGGCCCCTCCTCATCCAGACAGATTGGTAATAGAGAAACCTACGACCCGACCGGAATTTGACATATTTAATGAATTGAAGAATATTTGTGTCAAGATTCCCCTGCTTCAATCCATTAACTACATTCTAATCTACAGTAAGGTAGTCAAATAATTGTGTATCAACAAGCTAGGTAGGAAGTAGAAGGACCCTTCTATAGTACACTTGATAGGAGATCTTTCTGAATACATATCAGAGCAGCCAAAGCTAGCAAAATATGAGAACCCAGGAAACCTCGTAGTAACCATAACTATTAATGAGGTCTCCATTGGAAACACTCTCATAGACCTAGGGGAAGCTATTAATGTCATGACCATTACTACCTTGGAACAATTACAGTTACAACCTCTTCTTCGGCCTACCCCAACCATTTTGGAATTAGCAGATAAGACTAGAGTTATACTTGAAGGAATTTTAGATGATATCATGATTACTTTAGCCTCATGGGAATACCCAGTATATTTTCTTGTAATTCACTCAAAGGACCCTACCAAAGGCCATCCCGTCATTTTGGGAAGACCTTGGTTAGCCACAACCAATGCATTTATTAGTTGTAGAGAGGGAGAAATGACCATCTCAAATGGGCTTTCTATCCAGAAGCTCACCATCTACCCTCCAGCTCAACCTATCGTGGAGAATCTATGGTGGCTTGAATTTCCATACGAGAATGAGGACTGGTAAGAAATCGTATTTCCAAGTGACCATGACTAGGCACTTCAGGAGCACACAACAGAAAATGTGCTAAACCAATTTATTTTTTCTATCACATCCATGGATTTTCCACAGTCTTTTCCCCAATTTGAGTACATGTTTGGGGAATAATTTTAAGAACAATTGGACCCATCCATTTTGTCTTCGACATATTTTATCTTCGATGTAGATGACTCTGCAATGTCTTATACTATTCCCTACAAGATTAGTCCAGGGAAATGTTTACATATAAACTCTGGGCTAGATGCAAACCAACAGAAACAGTTAGTAGATATCCTTAAAGAAAAATCAGGAGCATTTTCCTGGGAATACACTGACATGAAGGGTATACACCCTAATACATGCATCCATCACATATATACCCAGGGGGAAGTAACACCTGTTAGGAAACCTCAGAGAAGGATGAACCCAACACTCAAAGATATATTCAAAGAGGAGATCCAAAAGTTGTTAAATGTCAGTTTTATTTATCCCATATCCGATAGTAAGTGGGTATCCCCTCTTCTAGTGGTTCCAAAGAAAGTGACCGGGAAATGGATAATTTGTGTTGATTTCCGGGAACTCAACAAAGCCACTCTAAAATATTACTTTCCTCTCCCTTTCATTGACCAAGTTCTAGATACCTTGTCTGGAAAGAAGTGTTTTTCCTTTTTAGATGGGTACAATGGGTACAATCAGATTCTTATAGCACCCGAGGACCAAGACAATATTACCTTTACTTGTCCTTGGGGAACCTATGCCTATAAGGTCTTACCATTTGGATTGTGTAATGCTCCTACCACATTTCAACGAGAAGTATTAGGGATATTTGTCGATCTTATTCATGATTGTGTGGAGGTCTACATGGATGAATTCATAGTCTATGGAAACACTTACCAGGAAGCCTTAAACAACTTAGAAAAAGTCCTTATCGGGTGCCAAGAAATGAACCCGTCTCTAAGTCATGAAAAATGTAAAATGTTGTTGATTGAGGGAGTGGTTCTAGGACATCATGTTTCATCTAAAGGGATAAAAGTTGATCCTAAAAATATTGAGGTCATCATCAGACTTCCACCCCCCAAGACTCAAAAAGAGTTGAGAATATTTCTTGGACATGTCGGATAATACCGACGGTTTATTGAAAATTTTACAAAGATTGTTGCACCTATGTTTGGATTGTTAATAAAAGATGTTGATTTTGTTTGGATTGAGTAGTGTCAAACTTCCTTTGAAACCCTAAAATCCAAGTTGTATGTGGCACCATTTCTTAGAGGGCCCAATTGGATTCTCCCATTACATATATCCATTGATGCCTCTGACACCACAATAGGAGGGGTATTAGGGAAGAAAGAGGACCAGCAGTCCTATGCCATTTATTTTTTGAGCAAGAACTTGTCCCCTCCCGAGTTAAACTACACAGTTACTGAGAAGGAATTCTTGGCAGTTGTTCATGCTATCAACAAATTTTTTCATTACATTACAGGTTACGAAGTATTCATACATACAGATCATTCTCCCATTATATTTCTCATGAATAAAGCTATAACTAATGATCGAGTGACTAGGTGGCTCTTGTTATTGCAAGAATTTAATATCACTTTTCTTGACCGACCTGGAAAGGATAATGTAGTAGCTGATTTTCTTTCCAGAATAAAAAATGAGGATGATAATATCCCTGTAGATGATAGTTTCCCAGATGAGCATATTTTTTCCCTCTCTATCAATACCCCATGGTTTTCAGATATGGAAAACTATGTGGCTACTAGGAAGTTATAGTCTCATTTGTCACCTCATGAAAAGCGTAAAATTATTACACATAGTGCTAATTACTCTTGGGTTGGTTAAGACCTTTTTCACACAGGTCCTGATTTGATTATTCATAGATGTGTCTGAGAGGATGAGGTACCAAAAATACTATGAATTTTTCATGATGGACCATGTGGTGGCCATTTTTCTGACAAACGTACATCATATAAGGTATTACATTCAAGTTACTATTGGCCTAGCATTTTCAAATATGTTTCCAAGTATGTGAGAAGTTGTGATAGTTTCCAAAGGATAGGAAGACCTATGTTAGCTGACGAAATGCCTTTGTGTGCCCAAGTTATGATAGAACCCTTCGAAAAATGGGCCCTTGACTTTGTAGGACCAATTTCATCCATGTCCCATAAAAATAACTATATTTTCGTTTGTACGAACTATGTCACCAAGTGGGTAGAGGAAAAAGACCTATTCAGGGATACATAGAAGTTTGTTGTCGAATTCATCTATGAAGACATCTTTACCCACTTCGGTGTCTGTCGTCAAATTATTACCGACCAAGGCACTCAATTCACTTTCAAGCTGATGAGAGATCTAACAAAGAAATATGAGATTAAACACCGTAAATCTTCTCCATACCACCCGCAAGCCAATGGTCAGGTAGAATCTACAAACAAAGTTTTGGAAACCATATTGACCAAGACTGTTCAATTACATCACCGGGATTGGGTTGATAGGCTCCCAGAGGCTCTGTGGGCATACCGGACCACTTGGAGAAATACCACTGGGCATACCCCTTATGAGATAGTGTACGGGAAACAAATACTTCTACCTACAGAGTTCCAAGTAAGGACCTTCCGTATTGCCACATAATTAGGATTGAACTTAGATGAGGCTTAGAAGCAATGAGCCCTACAATTGAACGAGTTGGATGAAATAAGGCAATATTCCATTCAACAGACAATATTAGTCCAAAACCAGAGGAGAAAGTGGCATGACAAGTTTATTAAGAAGAAACACTTCCAACCTGGTGATTGGGCTCTATTGTTTGATTCCTAATTCAAAACCTTCAGAGGAAAACTCACCACCCGGTGGTTATTCCCTTACGAGGTAGACACTTTATATGACAATGGAGCTGTAAAAATTAAGACAATTGACGATGGACAAGTATCCTTTGTAGTAAATGGACACTGACTCAAATTTTATCATAAGACCATTTCCAAAGAGGATTTTCTATAGGTCATGTCAATGGACAAGTCATTGGCCTTAGTATATGTGGAAGTCCCCCCTTGTTCTTGAAAAGTTTTTTGAATTTTCTACTGTACATATGTAAATAGTTTTTGAATTTTGTTAATAATGAAATTATAGAGATTTCTATAAGTATTTATTTCACCAGGAGTAGACAGTTTCAAGGACCTTTCTTCAAAACATGGTTACACTTGAATTTTCTATCTGCTAAGCATCAAATGAATATTGACTTACTATAATTAGCCATATTTTTGAAAAAAATCTCATTTTTCAAGGCATTCTAAAGAAGTTGCTCTTGAAACTCTTCACCATTGTATAAGGAAGTGATACCATAACTATCAAGCCTAGAGGTCTCTCGTACAGTTTTTCCAAGGAACCTGAGTAAGTGAGTAAAGTGTCTTTATCACAGAGTAACAAGGAGGTATAATTAGCGGTTAGTCATGGAAACATCACAATAACTACAAAAGAAGAAAGTGAGTTGAGCCTAAAGATACATTTTTGTTTTTTCTCAATGGTACCATCCACTACGCACTAAATAACTTGATTATATCATATCTTTAGATAGGACACGTCCGCTTAAGTACCCCTTACATCGGGACAATCACTAAGTAATATAATGGAAAGTCATCCTCTAACATAAATACCATCCCAATTAAAAAAAAAAATGTTGTTTTCAGATTTGTCCCCCCATCTTCTTGCATAAAGCAATCTTATACTAAAATCTTAAAATATGGAGGGATAGTCTCTGAGGATGTAAGAGGCTAACCTGTCGGGATATTGAACAGGTCTGTTGGCAGTGGATACCAACCTGTGGTATGACTAGGTAAACCTGATGGAGTATTGAACATGCTTGCTAGCAGCGGGGCATTATACCTAGCGAGGATGGTAATCTGACAAAAAATAAATAATAAATTTAAACTTGTCCTGATGTACAACATTACTTGAAGACAAAGCTGACATGTAGTATGTATGGTTAAGCTAAGGTCAATGAACTCCATAAACTTTTCATTGGGAACTAACTCTAAGACTATCTTGAAATTCTCTTGCCTACCTCTTCTTATCTATATCTAGGATCTCTTATCCTATAAGTGGGGCCATCTTCTAACCATCTCGTCAGACCAATCTGTGAAATTTATCTTTACACTTGACATACTATAAATCTTCGGCTATTGGGTGAACTGACTAGTTTCCTATACTTTTGATTGTGAGGTGTCGCAATACTTAGGTGTGGGGGAGGGGTTCATGAGCTGACAAATGATCATTGCCTAGAGAAATAAATCTTTGCAAGAATTTTTGTATTATTTCCATGATACAGGTTACTACATTAATAGTCATTTTATTTTTGATGTGCTAAACTCCTGTGTGCTATAAATTGCTAGGCATATACTTAATAGACCACTCTATCGGTCTATTTTTTGTTACAAGCTATACATTGTAGGTTTGACATTACATGTCTTATGCTTGCTATAAGTTTTTCATTGTAGGGTTTTGAAATTACATGTCCTATGCAAATGGATTGAGTGAGCATGGTGGAAAAATCAACAACAATGGAGCATTTTTCCTCTACTCTTAACCACTGTGATTGTCAAAAACATTTCAATATTGCAGGCTATCCATTACAAGAGGTAAAAATGTATTTAACACAAAGGTATCGTATGAAGTGTTGTATGAGGTGTCGAACGAAGTGCCATATGAATTTACAAACCAGTAACTGTCCACAATTCTAGGTAACCAGGAATCAATGAAATTCAATTAAATTGGTTGCAAGCAATTAAGAGTGAGGATGCAAACTTTAGAAATATTCATGATCAAATGTGCGCATCATTACATTTTCCCCCAAAAACAAGCCTTTGAATTTGAAATTGTCCACACATGGTAGCTCGTGTGCACATGTGTGCAACCAACTCCACCATAGGCACATTCAAATTCAGGTTGGGTAATCTATTATCCCAATTCACCTTGCCATTTTCCTTGCCATGTGTTAAGAAATCGTGCTCAGCCTCTGCCATTTCTTCCCCTGTTCAAATCGTGTTTGGTCCGTGCTCAATTCGTTCCATCCCTTGGCTCAATCGCACCCTCTCTTGGTGAGTTTCACCCTTGTACATCTCTTCATCTCATCACAATGCCCAAGAGGTATGAACCCTCTTCCTATGCAAATATTTTTTCCATTCTTGAATTTGCACAATGCAGAGAGGTGGTTTTGCGTGCAGGCTGGGGGCCATTTTTTTCTAACTTGCAGGGCCACGATGATGGCATCTCCATGTAATTTTCCCTCAGTTTTGATGGGAAGAAAACGCACGTGGGGTCTCTATCCTTTGGGGTCTTAGAAGAGTCCATTGATGCAACCACGAAGCTTCCAAGAATGGGAGATAGATGGTTCAAAAACCACCAGTTGTTGCATTCAAGCTATAATAGGGTTTTTAAGCCCAAATTCCATAACATTTCAAGAGAAAAAGGATATTCTAAGGAATGGATAAAGGAGGAATCGATCAACCCTCTCATCGTCATCACTAGGTTGATCACATGAGAAGGTAGATATTCCACTTTCAAAGCCTGCCATTTCAGATTGCTAGCTCATTTTCAGTTCAACAAACCTTTGAATTTTCCCTTCTGCTTTCTAAAGAGCTTGGAGAAAATGTCCTCTCAAGTGAGGAAAAATGTAACTAACCCCCACAACAACCTCTTTCACCATGGCTTAATCAAAATCCTTGTTCTAGCCGAATTAGAGAAATAGGGGAAAACTTGGGATGCATTTATCTATCAATTTGCAAACCCTCACTTGAAAATTAAGATCGGAAAAAAGCCACTTGGCCCAAGGACTATCTCTCCATCCAAGCCCCGCTCTCCAAGAACTCCAAAAGCCCTTGCACAAGCCATCTCTTTACCGGAACAATACAAAAATATTTTTGACATCCCTACTTCCTCATCAGGTAAAAAGACCAAGAGTAAAGATCAAAAGAAGCCTATTGCTAACCCCCCAATGCCTTCAATCTCTCTTGATCCCACACCTAAAAAGCTCCAAGAAGTGATTCAACAATACTTTCCCATCGTTCCCACAAATAGGAGGGGAGCCAATAGATTTGGTAAAGGACCCTTTCGAAAGAGTACCCAGAGCACAAGAACAAAACCTTATGCAAAACCCATGCCTACTTCGGATCCTATCCAAGTGTCCTCTGATCTTGAGAGCCCTCACAAGATACTTAGGGAAGTTTTTGTGGATGGATTAGAGCCACAAAGAAAGACAAAATCAGAACCTACCTCTCCTTATCAATCCCCTATCACTCCTACTTCACCCATTCCTACTCTAGATCCTAAGAATGATAGATTTTCCACATCCCTCAAAGGATCTAAGCCTTCCTCCGAGATCACTGATTTTTCCCCAGCCATTGAGAAGCTACAAAAAGAAAATTTGTAGCTACTCCAACAGTTGGAAGAAAGGAAGACAATAGACACACACCTTCATCATGATAATGCAGTCATCCAAGAAAAGGTAAACTCCCTTCAACGGTTGGTTGATGAGATGACCAAATCCAATGGCATCCTCAGAGCACAATTGAAGCAGCACAAGAGGCATAAGGAAAATTCTTCACAACAAGAAGGATAAGCTTCCAAAGTTGATCCTCCTCAACAAGCTTAGTCACGAGGGGTAATTTAATTTTGTTTGCAATGGGACCTGCAAAATCGTAAGTGTGGGGGTAATGTTGGGCCCGAGATACGATCATTTTTATGACAGTAATTAGATACTTTTTTCGAATGTACATATGTGTTTTTCATGTTTTGGAGAATCTTTTTGAAGAATTTGTGCCAAAACGTTATGATCTACACTAGGTATGTATAATTCATGTTTTATGCTTATCTTGAGTATAATTCATCACGTTTTTATGTTTCCAAGGATCTAATTCATGTTTTTTTTTGTTATAGGGAAAAATCGCATCACATTTCTGCTTTCGGCACTCAGTCCGACACTCCATCCAGTACTCGATCTGGTACCCAGTCCGACACTCTGTCTAACACCTCATCTTGCAAAAAAACAAGGGGCGATTTGGCAGTTATGGTATTGGCAGTCAGTGATGGGTGAATAAGGAACATGGGTTTTTCTCATTCTTTCCCCCTCTATCTACTGAACTCTTGACAACTTGGTTTGGGTTGTTGAGCAGGGCGATTATTGGCTCGCTCCATTTCGGCAGTTAGGGCACCATTAATGTAATTTGTTGTTTTTAGAAGTGGTTTGACCCTCCAGTGGTCGACCACTTGGTCTGTAAAACTTATAAATACCAATGTGATGGTTATACAATAGTTAAGTAGTAGAAGAAGTAGAGGATTAGAGACAAATACGATTTTCCTCTGTTTTTTCTATTTTCAATTGCCAGAATTATATAAGACTGTGTTTTTCAAGTTTAAATGGTGAAATCATTTTGCTGAGCTCATGGTGTGCATTTGAGAAGTGACCACGACTTGCTGGGGGGCCCACCAGCATTCTGGTAACTCTTCTATGAGTTATTTATGCATTTCATAGCTTAGATGTATTTTATCTCATTTCCTGTACATGCATTGTTATTTTTCCTTTGTTATATAATTTGTTGTTGTAGCTTAACTGTTTACTTCTTTTGCAGGTTAGTATGAAGGCTTTTTTTAATACATATTGATCTTGTAGTTAGTAGGAACGAGTTTGCAAACGCATGCACTAACCCCGTGTGCAATTAAATATTAGATTGTATCTTATGTATGATTTTAAAATCAAGTTTAAAACAGAGTTTGGAACAGAGTAGAACATAGTTTTAGTTTATGTTTTCTTTAACGAGGCTTCGATGGATGGATAGGGTTAGTTTCAGTTTTTATTTGTAGATTGCCTATTCAATTGTTATTTAGATTTTTCTTAACTAGTTGTTGATTAATTTGTTCATTAGTTTACTTGCTATATGCTAGAATCATGTTTTAATTTCTGTTTATACACATTTTCCTTTCCGCAATTTGAATTGTTAAAATAGATATAGCATAGTTTTATTTTATGCAATTTCTTTCCTAGAATTAGATTGCAATTCTGATTCTTAGTTAATGGTTGAATTTAATTATGATTTTTGCTTACATAGCATAGAGTACAATTATAATCTTGTTATATTGTTGATGGTTAATGTATGAGTAATAATCACATGAATATGTAGGGTAGTTGACAGTGTTTCCTTATGGCTAAGTTCTCACTGGATTGCTTAATCCACACCTTTCCCTTTTCTATTGAAATCAGTATTGAGCTTATACCTCTTGAATTATCTTTCATTGTCAAATGCCATCGAGATATTATAAGACACCGGAGACATTCACACAACCACCCACACTATATTTGAGTTTTTATAGGTTAAAAGATAGTTTCTTGCTTTTGTAGATCAGAAGATAGTTTTGTTGTTGTTGTAGGATAGATATTCTTTTTCTTTGGTAGATTAAAGAGCAATTTGTTTATCATAGATTAAAGGTTAGTTGTTAGTTCTTCCTTCTTTCAATTAAATAGATTTCCTTTTATGAATTAGAGATAGTTGTATTAATAATAGAGTTCACTTGTCTCTTAGTTAGTTTCTTATTGAGTAATCTTAATTAGTTTACTTGCTCTAGAAGTTATCCTAGGGTAGTTAACTGTTTACTTTCTTTAATAGGTTAAATTGCTTACTTGTCCATTCTTGATTTGATAGTATAGTTGCTTGTTTATTTACTTTCTTTCATAGGATAGTTGTTCATTGAATTTAGGTAGGCTAGTTAGAGTAGTTTGATTTTTCTATTTGTTTATTGTTATGATTAAATAGTTTCTTTTTGCTTACTGTTATAATTGAACTAGTTTGCTTTAAGTAGTGTTTTCACTTGTTTTCCTAGAACTATCCATCGATCCTTGGTCTAAAAGTACTTAGGTTACCTAGTTTAAGTTTCTTTAGCAGGGTTTTCTCATTAGATAGCTTTGCTTGAATAGATTATCCCTTAGATAGCTACTTCCTTAGTTAGACTATACTACTACCAGCCCTTATACCTTGGCATATATTTTGGTACAACTCTAAGTTTACTTACCCCAGGTTGACAATTTAATTTAAGTTTTTAGTGTGTTTTTAGTCATATATAACACCCATCAATGGGATAATGAGGACTGGATCTGTAGCTATTTACTTTTTGATATTATTAAAATGTTCTTGTGTATCCGTGGTCAATTCAAACCTTTGGTCCTTTTTCAACAATAAATTGATCGGCTTCACAATACTTGCATAGTCAGGGACAAATCTTCGTACAAAGTTGATCTTGCCAAAGAATGATTGAGCTCCCTTCTTATATGATCGGGAGTTGAGTTCATTTATAGCTTTAACACTTTCTAGATCTATATAGATTACTTCATTGCACACAATATGACCCAATAGTTTACCTTGAGTTACAACAAATAAAAATTTATTTGGATTTAAGGAAACACCATATATCCTACACTTGTCAAAAACTTTCCTCGGGTGATGAATGTGATCAATCCTTTTTTTTATTATAGGATTAAGTCATATTGATAATCCACCATGAATTTTCCTATCAAACCCTCAAAATCATGATCCATAGCCCTATGAAATGTAGCTCCTGCATTTTTTAAACCAAAGGGCATCCGAGCATATGCATATGTCTCCCAAGGGTTTATGAAAGTTGTTTTTTCTCTGTCTTCTTCAGCAACCAAGACTTGATTATACCTAGAAAACCCATCTAACATGGACATGCAGGCTAATTATGTGACTTGTTGGAGAAGAAACTCCATGCTAGTAAAAAGATAATTATCCTTTACGCTTGATTTGTTAAGATCCCTAAAAGCTACACACATCCAGATCTCCCTAGTTTTTTTTCTTACTATCACAGGGTTTGAAAGCCAATCATAATGTCTAATGGGGTATATTATTTCATCCTTCTTTAATTTCTCCAATTTAACCTTTACCAGTGGTTTTAATTTGGGGTTCATTATCCTTATCTTTTGCTTGACAGGATTTTCCCCTTCTCTTAAGGGAATAATATGTTGAAATATTGTTTTATCATATACCTTCAAATCATCATAACTCCATGCGAACACATCAAGATTTTCTTTAAATAATGCGACATATTGATCAACTTCATCAATTGTGCAATAAACTCCCAAATTGATGGATTTTGGGGAACTATCAGTCCCAATATTATTTTTTCTTGTTTCTTGGACCTTTTGGAGCGATGATTCTTCCAGGAGGTTTTTAGCATGATCGTCTCTTATAAAAAGAGACTCGGATTGAATACAATTCCTCAAGAGAACAGTTATTTCATTTTCCTCCTTTGCATCGTCATTCTTCAAAATAAATTCCAATTCTTCATCATTCTCAAATACTTGTAAATACTTTTGATTATCAAGTACAAAAGGTTGGAATATTCTTCTTACTTGAAAATATGTTTTTCTCTTAACATCATCCGGGTTTGACAGTGAGGCCAACAAATCTAATGAATCTTCCTTCTTATTTTTGTCCCTTAGGATGAAATAAATGTTGAAAGAGTTGAAGGCTTCCATCAATTCATTAACTCTTTCGAAATATAACTTGAGTCTTTCTTTTTTAATCATATACCTCTGGGTAACTTGATTTATTACCAAATCAGAGTCACCTGTCACAGTTGTATGTTCTATCTTCATTTATTGTGTGAGAATCATTCCCTGAATCAAAGCTTCATATTCTGCCTCATTATTAGCACATGCAAATTCAAGACTGATAACACGTGGATGCACAATCTTTCTTGGGTTTATAGGGACAATTCCAAATCCACTTTCAGAACTTGAGCAAGCTCCATCAAATGACATCCTCTAATAACCTTCAAACTAATTCCTTTTATTCTCCATATCTTGAATTTTCTCCATGTGTAAGATATCATAGTTTTTTATCCTGACGTCTATATAATCCTCCATTAGTTCATTATCCTTCTTTTTGAAAGAAAAGGGTCTTTTGGATTCATGAGGGTCCTTAATCATTCCTCCTTCTTTATCTGGAAGCATCATGCAAATTTCATCGATCATTATGTATCACTCGATCATAGATAATCAATCTATTTCTAAAACAAATTCATATGTAGGAGGAAGGTCTACCACAACAATATTGAAAAATGTAATAATATGTGGAGCCATCGTGATCTAAGCATAAAAATATTTGATTTCTCCATAAGAAGGAACTTGTCTGGAGTCAATTGCATATATACTTTCACCAGTCTCATAATATTTGGTGTAACTCATGCCCAATGTTTCCATGACCGCCAATGGCATAATATTATTGGTCGTGCCAATGTCAACTAAACAATTATGAAGTGCAACATCATGGTTTTCAATTGAAATATAAAAAGGTGGGATTTTACCTCTCAACTTGAAGGTTGATGTGTTTTGGCTTTGTTTCAGACTTATAAAAACAACCTCCGTTCTTCCAGATGGATCATCCAACAATCTCAAAATATTTTCCCTTTGTTGAGGGATATTTACCACTTATATAGAAGGAAGAGTTATCGTTAGCTTACTCAAGTCCTCCACAACATTGTATTTCATCTAGGTAGGGTTTGACATCAGTTGTTGCTTCTTGCTTCTAGCGCTATCTATCACATTTTCATTTTCCTTTTTCTCATTCACCTTTTCTTTATCTTTTTCCTTTAACTTTTCATAATCATTTTTATTCTTGGATTTATTTACAAATGGTCATGTCTGGGAAACATTCTCTTGTGAGTCAGGGTCATTGTCGCCTTCTTCAAATATATACATGGATGTCTCACATCCATCCATCTGTACAGTTTTAGAACTTTCATCAGGTAAATAATCCTTCCCTTTCTCAACCATTTTCTCATCATATACATCATCTAGAACAACTGCATTTGGGATTGGTTTCCTTGGAACCCTTTGTATTTGCAGATTATAAGTGTTTTTAAACCTCACTCTGTCTTCTTAGGGAGGGTTCATTGTTTTCTCTTGGACCGGCATTCTCAGATTTGCTACATAATTATCCCCCTTCTTAATCTGGTTATCTCATTTTGCATTTTTCTGATGGTTCTATTCATTTGTGCAATTTCAATTATTTGCTTAGTTTCTTGTGACGCAACAGGGTACACCTTCACATATGGTGTGGTTCCCTTAAAAACTCCTCTAATTGTTTGATTCTGGATCGCTCGTTGCTTCTTCTTTACATTCTTTCTTGAGCTATAGGCTCCTTGATCATCAATATTTAGGCCTCCCAACTACTTCTATACTTTTCCTAGGATAATATCAGGGTTAACTATCGTCTCAACCATAATTTATTCCATATCAGTGACCATAGTCACTCCTTCCTCCAATGTATCCATCTGGGATGTTCTGATAGCATATTTTACATTTGGGGGCATCACATTCTTATAACAACCAAGTATCACTGAATCATTAGGTATTTTATCTTCTAGAATATTACTCAAGGTTTTATTGAACCTGAGATTAAAATATCGTATTCTCTCATTCTTCCTCAAACCAATCTCGGTGAAATTAGTGAGAAGGGTATGATATTCTACTTGAGGAGTGAACATAGTCAGAAGCATGGCTTCGAGGTTGTTAAATGAGCCAATTGACCTAGTGGGTAATGTCATATACCATTCATAGGATCGTCCTGATAAGGTTTGAAGAAATAACCTTACCATCACATCGTCATATTCAACATGATGAAAATCAAAAACATCAAGAAATAAATTAAGGTGTCTTTTGGCATCAATCTTTCCATCTCCGAAAAATTCTTTCAAGGTGCCCTTAGAGAAAATAGGGATGTCACATTGCTCACCTCAAATATTTAAGGGGGGATCTCTTATTCTTCTTAGGTTTCCAAATATTAGGTCTTATTGATTTATTCCACCACCTCTTTGTCTTTATTAAATAGGTTCCCTTTGTGGTTATTCTCGTGGTTGTTCGTTTCTTCTTGCCTGGCATGTCCAGATATATTTCATGAATATGTTTTTCGACTCTTAGAATACAGAGTTTCTTGATTTTTTACTTCTAGTAATGGGTCCCTTGTATTCATATAGCTTCAATCCCGACCTTGTTCTTGTGTTTCTCACGCTAGTATTTCGTTTCTTCAGTTTTGTCGCTCATCTCTCCTTTGTCTATGGAGGATTTGTCTTTCTTCTTCTTGGACCAATGCTTGCCAAGATATTTGCAATTATTCACTGGTCTCAGTTGTCGTTATTACCTGATTATATAGTTGATGTAAGATGCTTCATTGATTATTTAATCCAATTTCTAGTTTTGGTTGATCAACCTGGGGAAAATTCATGTATCTTTCAAATATGGTAAACCAGATTTAAAACTTCCAATCGTTCCCTAGTATGGTCACAAAAAATGTTGACGCTTGAATCCGTTAGGACTGAAATGGAAACCTCACAAGAATATATATCCCCCTGCATTTTTATAGAGGTGGTAGTCCTCTCTATTTCAATATATTCTTGGGATTCTAGATTTTCAAAAGAATATAGGACTATGAGAAATTTTGTTGCGATATTCAAAGAAATACAAATATTGCAGTAAAATAAAATACTTTTTTTTTAATGAGAGTTCATGAGAGATGACCAAGAACCTCACACATCACATATCAAAAAAGGATAACAAAAGTTCCTCACATCCATCATAGTTAAACTAAATATTTTTTATCACATAAAATAAAAGAAGATGGTATGCACGCATAAGATAACTTTAATAGAGTAAACAAATGTGGAGCTAAAATAAAGAAAATGATAGATCAATCTCAAATATTTTATACTCAAAATGCAGAATTATAAAACACTATCAAAACTGATCCCGAAATAATTCTCTTGGGACTTCTGAAAAATATAGTCCATTACAAAGCTTTGAAATTTAAATGTGTTTGTCCTTACAACTGGGATTGGGGCTCCTGTGGACCATAAACAAAATATATAAAAGAAGTAAGTTGTGGAAAGAATATTGAGGGCGATGACAAAGTAACAAGACCTAGAAAGAAGACATGAAGGAGTTATCATATTTTGGTTAAACCTTTTTAGTCAAAGAAGTGAAGTAACTATATGAAAAAATGATAAAGAAAGAAAGATGTGATCAACATAAACTTACTATGATGGTCTCTCTCTCATTCACTTATTTGTTGTTGTCCTTTTATATTCCTCATTGATAGTTATAGGAATTGTCTCAACTGGTGCTCCTTGGTCTTCTTTAGTTAATTTATCAAATTCCTTTTTAAACCAATCTTCAATGTAGTTTTTCATTGGTGTAACATTTATTTCATGCCTGGTTTTGATATTGAATAATTTTCCTTCCAAGTCTCTTAAGTCATGATAAATGCCATGTATTTCCTCCTCAATATATTTATTTTTCACAGAATAATCAACCAGCCAATTATCTATCTCTTCTTCATTATATTCAATTATCCCATAAAATTTCTCAGTTGATAACCCCTTTAATATCTCAACTTGTTCATCAAATTGTTGCTTTGTCATAAACATTGAATTGAGAATTAACTTACGGTATTTTACCTCATCAGTTCTACCTTCTAGATCTATCTGTGTGAGTCTTTTGAACAATTCTTATATTTTTAGTATGGCTTCATTGTATGCTTGGACAATGTTATTCAAATTCTTGATATTTTCTTTCCAACAAGCATTCAGTTGTTTAATTGGACTTGGAGAAGGAAAAACCTCTTCTCTTCTTTTCAATTATGTCATGTTTGAGAATTTTATTCCAAATGGAAATACATCATCATCATAGAAACCTTCTTCATTCTTTAAATCATCTTGCAGATACTCATGAAAATCATGTTCCCTTGAGGCGAAAGAAACAATATTTTTTTATACCTCCCTTGCTTTTTTATCAATGGCATTCTCATTTTAATTTTTTTCTCTACATAACTTCGAACTTCTATGAGTAAACTAGAATATCTTAATAGTGGGTGTAGTTGGTTTAACCATTCACAAAATACTTGCCAGGATTGGAAGAGGCATTAAGGAATTTTCCAATTCTCTGATCCTTTCTTTTAACTTAGTATTTTCAGCTTCCAAACCATCAATAGAATCATCAAGATCATCCTCGTTTGCCTTGTGGATTTTGAAAATTTGGGATGGTCGAATGTCCTTCAAATCGACCTCTGAGAAGGATTTTCCCTTTTTATTATTCTGGTCACTTCTTTCTACAATCAACTTTTTAGACTCTTTATCAAAAACAACACTTTGAAAAGTGAAGGATTCTTCTTCACTAAAGGTCTCATTTCCAACAACTTCCAATAAAAAAAAATGTTGAACCATATTTTATGGTTATTCCATTGCAGGAAATATTTTCTCAATATCTACTTCTAGCTCCATGTCTTCCAAATAAAAACTTTGGATGTCATTTCCTATAAGATTATCCTCTTCCTCTTGCACTAAATGCTTCATTTTCTTTCTCATGGGGACCTTATGTGAACTCTCAATTTTTCATGAGGGAGGATTCTTCTCTCACCCTCCACTTGAACTACTGTTGACAACCTTTTTAACTAGGTGTGTCATTGGAGAATTGCGCTGGGATGTGGTATTCTTTGTTGTAACAACTGGAGATTGAACACTTTTTTCACTGGGACCTTTTCCCTTTTTCTTATAAAAATCATTACTACTGAGTAATGTTTCTAGGTCACCAACATCGTGTACATGAGTACTTTGGTTGGTACCTTCTTCTTCTTCATTCAAGATAATCTGGATGAAATATTTAATTAATCCCACTGAAAGCACATGTCCTGCAAATATTTTGTTTGGATCAAATACTTTTATCTTTTCAACATACTTCAAATTCACATTGTTGAAATTATTAACAAAGTCGTCAATTTTATTTATATTTCTGAACATGAAATCTCCAATCTTCCATGGTGGGGGAATACATTGTTTTTTCATTTTCTCATGGAAAAAATGTAGCCAAAAGTTATATTGCCTTTCCACCTCTATAATAAATAGTTTTTTCAGATACATGATATGGGAGAAAAGAATGATTTTCTTTGGAGAAAAATATCCTTATTACACTGTGATTCTCCATTTGTTCTATTGTTCCTTTTTTCTCTAAGAATCTATTATCTTGGTCAGAAATCCTTGAAGTATTTTCGCTCAACAACAACCTTTTGAAGACTGAAACAAAATCATTATAAACTTCATAGAAATACAAAGGGGTCTTATGTATCCATAGTGCTTGATACCAAAAGGTAACTGGATCTATTTCATGATTCACCCTCTTACTTATGGTTAAGTTTGGGAGTTGACAACAATACACAATAGAAAATATCATATAACAAGCCATAAATATTTTTTTATCCTTTTTATAGTGTGATAATTGGCACAAGATTTCGATAGAAATCATTTTTCCCCTGTCAAAGATGGCTTATTCTTGCACTGTAAACTACATAATATATAAAATCACGCGAGAGATAGAAGAAGTTCTTTCCTGACTTGTCAACCTGGTAAACAACTATGCAATTTCTCGATAGGGGTTTTTAAAAGAATCAACCTAGATTTTGGTTATGCCTTCTGAGATAGATGTAGGATTCTCCAAATATTCAAGCAAGAGGTCAAGCCCATTGTTATGTTTCTTCACAAAATATCTACAGTATTCTTCTTTGAAAGTAAGTGTCAGCTCTAGAAGCTTCAACATCTTGCGAAAAAATTACAGTGAAAGAGAAATCGGATAATGATCTTGGAGTTGTATAATTATTTGAATTGGCACGTACTTGTACACACACCATGAAAAATGTTCTTTACAATAAAAAACCTCAGGAACAAATCTAGTGCGAGAGATTCCAGATGCCCAAATTACGTCTCTCTGTGCAGGAGGAGAGAAACAATATGAATGTTCTCCTGACCCAGGAACCCGCGAACCTGTGGTTATGGACGATCAAAAATATGTTGAGTGTATAAAGGAGGTCGGTCGGACTTGCATGTAGAAGGAATAAAATAATTTGGGGCTCAGCACCAGCAAAAAATATGATGGTAAACATGTAGATCATGGAACTTGGGGTGCAAAGTGAAGATTAAGAAACTTGGAGGATGAGGGCTTGAACCTGCAAACCCGTGAAATTGAAAAAATGGGTCAGTGTAGCAGTGGTCTTATGACATGGTAAAGTGGATGGAGATGAAGGTTCTTCAACCAGTGAACCCATTGATCACTGAAATATGACTAAGTATGGTAACTATAAAGGGAGAGAAGAGAGGATAAAAGAAAGAGGGAAACAAGGGGAGGTGTAGAAGAGGGAAAAGAAATGGAAAAAAGAAGTTGGGAATATAGAATAGGGAAGGAAAAATCAGAAATAGGAAATGATCTCAACAGTAGACTAAGTCATGGCATCGATCATCGCTTATGTAGAAGTGAGAATATTTCAATATAACTTTGTTTTTTTCATTACTATCTAGTCCATGATCGTATGTGATATGGACCATTATGTTGACCTACTCTGAGTGATAATATTGGCTTCGAATTCATTTTGCGGTTGAAGGGTGTAGTTCTCAGCAAAATCAACCACTAATAACACAGTACCAATACGAAATGTATCTCTGCATATTCTAAAATGTTTGTCCTTCCATCAAGCCACATGGACATGTTGAACATAATGTCATTTATTTTCGATGAAGTCCTTCATGAAGTAACAAAATCGTACTTGAGAAGTAACCAATTGTATATATTTTCTTTCCAGTCCTCCATCAATATCATATGTCACATATTTAAAGCTCTACAAGGAAACTTCATTCCTCCCCAATTCATACTCATCACTTACTTGGATGCACTTGTTGAGTAATGTCATTCCACCGCACCTAGGGCATGTCCCATCTAATCATGTTTTTTTACAAAATGTAAAACCCTCTAGACTTGTACACAAGATGCTATGAATAAAGTATCTAGATGACGACGACGGAAATATAACTGAGCATTCCTTCAAAAGGGTGTTATGCAAAACACTATATTTAT
>ML785562.1:458735-498236 GCA_009831015.1 Picea engelmannii
TATATATATATATATATATATATATATATATATATTAAATAAATATTGTTTACTAGTTTTAATCTATTTTTTTCTTCACCTATATCAAAATCCTAGAATACATAACTATCTTATTTCTACTATAATTTTTTCTCAGCTTAACCATTTCTCAAATGGGTTATATGAAGCACTATAGGAGACTGATACCTACGATCTAAACAAAATAAAAATGTTTTGATCATGTTAAGACCCTCTTAGCCTGCACGAACAAAAGACGTTGTAATTTGAGGCATATGTTGACTTTTATAATTTTAAAAAAATATTAAATTAATATTAATTTTTTTCAAAAAATACACGACACGAGAAAAACAGGTTCTCTACAAGTATACAAGTTTTTGGAGAAAAATTCCATCGTTAAGATACTCAACACTTGCACGAACAAAAACATATACCTTATATTTTGTTGGAAATATAAGATACCACTATAATTAGAAAAAAATAAATTTGACCTAATTATTCACAATGTCTATGAATAAAAGTTGTATATTCAGAAAGCTAATTCAATTTCCTATGTTTCCTCTTCTTACACCATAATCAAATTCATTGTAAAAGTACCTTGAGTAATCCCTTCAAGTTAACATATTGTTGTTTTTCTAGGTTTTCATTGCCACTGACACATCATGAGAGACCATCATTAGCTTGCACTCACCCATATGTAATCATCATTATTATTAGATGTGTAATCTATGAGTTTTATTGCATGAGATAATCATTATTAATTGTGTTTTTGTTGCAAAAAAGAAAATAACATGGAACTCATTCATCACAAAGGATGGGACAATAAGGTAGAAAAGAGTTGATCAAAACTTTTGTGACAAATCCTTACCTTTTTCTTATTGGACATTTCCTATTTGTTATGACTTTTATGATTTGATTAATTTACAATCATTTAAGGATTATTCTACTTCTATTCATGTATAAAGAAGATGCACTTCCACATTCTATTGATATTGTATTCAGTAGGAATTGTAAGTATATATTGAAGTATCAATGAATAATTGAACTATTTGTATTAGATTTGTTACTTTTACATCCCTGATTCTGAACATTTAATTATATCTATAAGATATGATAGCTTGCAAAAATTTACAAAAACAAAATATGAAATGAAACCAATAAAAAATAAGGTGCAAAACTACATGATGTATGACATTGAAAAAATGTATATTATTCATGAAAAACACATTATTATTACAAGTTTATCAATTTTCACAATTATGTATATTATTTTATACTATAAATAAATGCAACAATCAATTTAGCGATTATATTCATGTATCATAATAAATATCTAAATATATCATCGTGAAAGTTTTGTGACTATGCTAAGACAATTGATCTCACCACTATTTAATACATGTATCCTAATCGATATGTATATTTATTAGTATTTAAATGTTACAATTTAACAACATTGTAATTTTCCTTAATATCCTAATTAATATGTATACTTGTTACTATGTAAATGTTACAATTTAACAACATTGTAATTTTCCATGATGATTGTCCCCACTTTGACAAATGTTATAATTTAACAACATTGTAATTTTCCATGATGATTGTTCCACTTACATTTTTTTCATGCTATAAGATGATATTTTTTTCATGCTATAAGATGATATGGTTAAAAAACTATTAGTAACAAAACTACAAATTAAACAATTGAATTGATTTAACACAATCAAATTCAACTCTCTCTATACATAAAATTTAAACCTAAAGCTCTATACCCACTAAAATTATGCTTAAATTTTTATTGTGTTTATATATATCTCAACCATTAGTTCTTAAGTTCGAATTTCAAAGGTCTTAAGTTCGAATTTCAAAACCAAATTGTCTATCTAATTTTTAAAGTATTTGCAATTTTTATAATTTGAATGAAAAATATCTTAAGTATCATGAGAATTTTTAACCATATTTAATAGAAAAATCACCATTTTCATGTAAAAATTTCATCTCTGATTAACTCATTCTCTAAGACTCTTGAGATTTGGGTACCTTGGAAAGTGGTCTCCTTGTGTTTGTGAGTTTTTAAACACAAAGGAGAAGACTATAATCTTTAATATTTTATTTTATGTTATAATTTCACTTTGACTAAGGAGACTTAAGTCAAAAGTGAAATATGTCACTTAAGTCATAAAGTGACAATTAATTCACTTTGTAGGTGAACTAATAGACATAAAGAAAACTAAGGAAACTTGAGAAAGTGGGTTTTCTAAGTGAGATTTTTGAAATTAAATCTCACCCATTGATTAGACATGGCTAAATTGAATCTAGGCCACTGGACTTTTAGGTTTGGCCAAAGAGAGGCTAAAGGAGGGAAAAGGGTAAGGAGGAGGCTCATTATTCACTTGAGAGAGTTGAGTGAATAGAAGGAGAGGAAGTAAGGGTTTGGAGAGGCCAAAGGAAACACACTTGTGGAGGAGGGCGCAAGCTACCTTGAAGAGGATTTCATGCAGCATGAATGCTTGAGCTATATGAGGGGCACACCATGTGTGTAGGGACACAATTCTAGAGAAGATACATCCTTGTGTGGGTGGACACGCTAAGGAAGGGCACATCCAAAGGTGGGAGGTGCATATGCTTGTGAGAGGGCCCATGCCTGTATGTTGGAGCATTTTCTAGAGGAGGGATGCACTAGTTGTTAGTGCACACCAAGCCAAGGAGAGGAGGTGCACTTGTGTAGAGAGTGCAAGGTCTAAGGCAAAGGCAAGGTCCAAGGCAAGAGGAAAAGGAAAAGGCAAGAGACATAGCAAAGTGAAGAGGGCACACAAAGAGAAAATGGCACATTCTTCAAGGTCTAGTAGGAACAAGTTTTGAGGGACTCCATTACAAGCTTGAGGATAAGCTTGGATTGTATTGTGTATTTACTTGTTGTAACATTTTATTTGAGATCTCCAATATATATCTATATCTCTAATTGGTTTTCCCCATGAGGGGTTTTTCCAGGGTCATGTTGACCAAAAATATGATGTGTTCTTTTGTCATGCATGCTTAGTTATTTTCAGCCTAGTTTAATTGTTAAAAACCCTAGAGGAGTGTTATAGATTTATGTATGTTAACATTAGTTAAGAAAACACTTGCAAGGGCCTATTAAAAAAACATTTAGCATTTTCCGAATTTGGGTAGAATTTTCAGAGATGTTTGTTGTCATGTACAAGGACAACTTTGTTATCTCAAAATTAGTGCCTAAGAGGATTTCCTCCCTATTCTTGGTTAGCCTTCTAGCTCCTCGAAAATCTACAAAGATGTGCATATTGTTATGCGTGTGCAGTATAAGAAACATTAAATATATTTTTCGTCATGCATATCGTTATGCGTGTCACGTATAAGAAACATTAAATATACTATTTCTTTTTAGTGGAATTCATGTAGGATCGTCTCGTACAATCTATCAAATCATTTATGGAACGCATCATTTTAACAAAGACCAAATTTAGAGTAAAGCATGAATCTTGAGTATACGACAAATGTTCTCCACTAACTTTTTTTTCAAAAATGAAAATTTGCTCAAATTATATTAGTGATATAATTTTTTACATCGCAGTGCACTTCAAAATATAGTCTGATGCATGAAAAAGAAACATAGCCTCAATACTTTCAGTTCTAATATATCATTCTAACAATACGAACTGATAGAGTTATATTCTGAAAGGGCCCATCTCAAAATAGAAAATACTCTAATCCACATATGCTAGAGTCATCATTGCTCAAAAATCGATACTAGTGAATATAATAGATCTCCTTTGGACCTTCAATCCCCCTAAACCAAAGAACATAGGAAATTTTTCCTTCTGGTTCTCGTATTGCTTGCTTGAACATGGTATCTTCTTCAGTGTTGAAGTGCCTGTAAACATGGTGAAAACTGATATTCTGGAACCTTTTTATGAGGATCTATATCTTGTTTTTCCATCCTTAAAGGGAACTTACCTAGAGTCTTCCCTTACTCAAGAGCCATTCGATGATCACCCTAGAATATCCCATAACCCGGAGATTGTAATAAGGCACCAAATCTGCAATCACATGTGTGGCCCATGCAACAATTAATTATGCCCTAGAATTTGAACCACTTGCATAGTTAAACATCCATCTAATAATGGTAGAATCATGAGCTTTAATAATTCTACCTGCCCCAGCAAGAGCTCCATTAACCTCTGAAGCCCCATCAAACCATGCAAAGGCATCACCCGACTGGTATGATATAAAAATAGCTTTTGGAGGTTTATCTTTCACAGGGCCCGAGGAACAATTTTGCATAGCCATGGCTTTAGTATAAACTTCTTGGATCGATGGCTTGTGGTTTTCAAACAAAGTTTTATTCCTCTCAATCCATAAAAACCAGCATAGGTGAGCAGCCAGTGGGAAAGAAGAAAGTTTGTCCTCAAAACAAGACTTAAAGCATTCTCCCACTATATTTCCCACCCAAGTATGCTTATGGTTTAGCATCAAATTCACACAGTCCCATACTGCAACAGTAAAGGGGAAATTAACGAAAAGGTGTGGAATAGTTTCATTTTCATTCTTACACAGAACACAACGACTGGGACCAGCCCACCCTCTCTCTTGAAGTGACTCCCAGGTCAAGATCCTACCTTCCACAATGAGCCAAACAAATAATTTTACCTTAAGTTGTATATGCCAATGCCAAATTGAGAGATTTCATCGATCAATCCTCTTCAAGCATTTAGTAGTGACAATGCCACGATAAATATTTTTAATTGAAGGTATGCCAGATTTGTCCCCACCTGTCCATATCAAATTATCTTTTTTATCCTGTAAGATAATCCCCAAATCAATAAGAGCCTTTCTGAAATGGTCCCATTCAATAGCCAGATTTCCCATGAGTTTCAAAACAATGCTTGTTAACCAATAATCGTCGAGAAAAAAGTTGTTCGACATATTCCTAACCCATGCCAGAGTGGGATAATGATTCTAATTAAATAATGACACCAAAGGCTGGGATAAGAAAGAAATATTTTCCAAACCTATAATTAAAGTCAAGCAATCTCTCCCATTGGATCTCAATATAATATATTTTTGAATGCTCTTTATACCTTCAAAAACTTAAAAAAGAAACTATACATACACATTGCTCTTTTTTTAACAAAATGAGGAGGAAACATACCATTTATACGGTTGAAGTGAAACGATCTTTATCGCCATCACCGTCCAAAAAAATTGAAAACAATATATAGACAGTGGCAAAAGTATTCCAACAAATAAGTACCCTTCAATCAAAGATATTGGAATAATTTTTATGGGGATTCCGGAGTGTTCAAGATTTTTTTTTTTTTTTTTTTAAGAAAAGTGATATTCAGTGGCGTAGAGATGATGCCCGAATTTCGACTATTCGACCACTGATTAGTGGAGATGGGCACTGGGAAGCAGGAGTGGGTTAATTTCAGAGTAAGTTTTTTTATCGAGTTATTTTTCTGGTAGGTTTTTTAGTCATTAGTTTTTCAATTTCCTATTAATTTAGAATTTTGATTGATTTTCTGAATATCTGGGTTGGTTTAAAATGGGACATAACCCCTTCCGTAAGGTTTTGAAATGTATAGAACATTAATCCATGCCAAACTCAAACTACCCCTAAAAATTTAACTAAATTTTACCCATTTTTTTGACCGAGAAAAGATTGCTCCCAAATTAACTTACTCCATGGGAAACATGTTGTGTATATAAATACAGGGTACCTTATCTTCTTATTGGTAGAATAGGTGGATCCCATTCAAAAACCCTTAAAACACACGCCTTCGTCTTTGTAGGATAAAAAAATAATAAGAAAAATGCGTAGTGGTTTTATCATTATGCCGACACCTGTAAAACATTGACTCAACTCGTTAGATCCGTGAACAAAAGCACCCATCAAGATACATGATGATGCTGCCACGCCCCACTGACTATTGTATACTTGTCCACCTACTTTGTGTCGTGGCATCATATTCGGTTTTCTCTGCAGTGGACTTAATGTCTGATCAATTTTCATATTTTCTCTGGGGAAAGTGGCAGGATTTGGGAGCCGAAACATCAATTTCGTAGCAATTGGAGAGGGATAACGTCAGATCCTTACCATTCTCAACAACCCGCCATTCCTCCCGGGATGCTTGAGACATCCTTTAATTATGTTTAAGCATTGATCCATTAAGTGTTCTAGCACATGGGATGCCTTAACACATATGCCTGGTATGTGCCGAATGTTTTATATTAGTCTCGACTAGTAATTGGTATATTGAACATGAATGCGATGCGGATACGCGTGGCTAGGGTGAAGATATTTGACATATTTTGCATAAATCTGTTGCGATCATGGAGAGGGAGAATAAAAGACAACAACAATGGAGACGCGGCAGTCGACCAATACCACAGATATCTGGTAAGGGTTCACTATTCTTGAATGGATATGGTATTAACAAACAATAGGAGTACAGACATTCATTTGATATATTGTCTTCACATAACATGAAACAAGAAGATATCAAGCTTATGTCTTCACTTGGGCTAGATGCCTCCCAGGTAAATTATGCCCCTTGGAATTCTAAAAACATGAACTGATGACAGATAATGAGTTGTGCTGCAATTTCAAATATGATCTGTAGTTTATACTTGGGAATTTGTATTTTGTCTGATGGTTATATTTTGACTTTAGTGGGTAGAGGTGAAATCAATATGGCTGGGATTAAATATTACAATAATTTGATTGACGCTCTTCTGCAAAATGGTAGGAAAGTTGACTTTCATTAAACAAGAATTCTCAAAAGGAAACTCATAACCAAAGAACCAGAGGCTTCATTAAAACTTTATAATATGGGAGCTTAGCTCAACCATCGACCATAAGAAAATATCAAAATTGAGTATTTATACTCAGAACAATTTCCACCACCAGGAATGTGACCTGGCCACTACAATCAAATCCTTGCGTCTGCATCCTCTTATGTCAGTCCGTACTTGCATTCTTCTGTCATACTAGTATGGGCTTTGCAGGGGAATCTGTTGAGAGTGGAACTTTCGGCTGACATTCTGCCTACACGGTCGTCTTTCCATGCTTTCCATTTATGGGGTGAGATGAGGTTTCAACCACCTCCCCCATTTCCATTAACTACGTGCATCGGGATCGGGATGGAGCCTGACACTCATGAATTCTCTAGGAGACGTCCATGCCTCCTCCCAATTGATCTTGGCATCTTGAAACCATGCAGATCCTCAACTGAGACCAAGATGAGCGCTTCGATCCTTTGCTCCATTCTCTTGCCCCATGCGACCTCGGGCCATGACCTTATGCATCCCCTTATGAAATTTTAGGATTTCACTTGTCGGGAGTCTTCATTCACCTTGATTTCAAATATCTCGATGTTCGATCCCACGAAATGACCCATCTAGATCGACAATCAGATTTTCTTTGATCTTGACAGCTAGGATCATTTCCTCGAACAAACTTAGACGCCCTCTGCTCAATAGGTGCTTTCTGATTCTTTATGACTCTACTTCCATATGACCACGGGCTATGATCGTGGGCCTGACTCCCAGGCATTTCAAGATTTCGTGCCTCGCGAGTTCGCACGGTATTTCCATGCTGAAATCTCTGAGTCGTGAAACCGTGATTGCTTGGATCGAGTGACACACGTCTATTTGCATCGAACGACCCAGATCATTTTGGTATTTCGAGACCTCCGACCATCATCACTTCTCACCTCAACCTTCCGAAAAGACTTTCTCCGTGGATCCTACACCACGTGTCCTTCTGAAATAGATGGCCCAGATAATTTCGCGACTTCACGTTTCGTGAGTCCTCATGACTCTGCACTTTGACTTTTCCATTCTGTGAGTCAGGGAAATGCTAATCTTGTGCCGCGTGTCCTTCCCAGGATCAAATACTAGGATGGCCTCGTGATTCCAAAACTCTATCTGACGCTATACCTCGTGGAACTCCGTGATCCCAATCACCCAATGGTCGTCGACCCGATATGCCTAGTGGATCTCTGTCATTTAAAGTTGATCTTTCTCGCTCGCTTGATTTGAGTCCATATCAGATTGCTCTAAGTGTTGTGATTGTGCTTATGGTTGCGGCCTCTATAAACAAATACTTGGATGACTGGCTGAGGGCTGAGGAATGAAAAAGGATCGGTGATAGAGATAAGGAGAGAGAGACAATCAACCTTAGAGAAAACAAAAAGGCTTAGGGCCGACACCTCCTGGGCAGACAAAAGAACAAAACTATAAGCCAAATGAAAAACCTTACGATTGGGTCTGTAAAAGGAGTAGAGACAGGAAAAAACACAGACTTAGGTAGAAACCACAAACCCGTAAGGCTTTAACAAGTTTATGTGATAACATTTAGCTCCACAGGGGATGGCATGCTCCTTGTGAGCTTCCAAGAACAAATAGTTCCAGTTCCTTAGCTTTGAGTTATGGAGTCTCCCATTAAAAACAAAATAAACATAAAACATGAATGGTATTTACAATGGTAGGAAGTCGACTGCGACTTTTAAACAAACAACATTTTCAGGAAGTGCCCATTTACAGGGCCACCAAAAACTTCGTCACCCTCCAAATTCTGCAACCTGTAAGTATTATTTGGAAAACTCTCAGAGACTTTGAAGGGACCGATCCACAAGGCATCAAATTTTCCATGCTTGCCTTTGTCCTTCTTGGGAGCATCCCATTTTAGTACTAGAACACCCAGCTGTAAATCATCCTTACTAATTTTCTTATCAAAGGCCTGCTTGATTTTCTGTTGACGGATGTGTTATATCCATCACCTGCTCTCTAGTCTATTGGACTTCTACCAATTGATGAATTCTTATGATCATATCGTCAGGTTCTTCATGACAGTCTTGGAAGAATTCTACCACAGGCAGGGCAAGTTGAGAAGGAAAAATTGCTTCAATCCCATATACAAGTTGGAAAGGAGAGATGCCCAGGGACCTCTTTGTTTTCATTCTATTAGCCCATAGAGAAAATTTGAGCTTCGAATCCACGCTTTCTTGTTGTCATGTAACAATATTTTGATAATATTTATAAGGCTCTTGTTATAGGATTCTACTAGTCCATTCCCTTGGGGGTAGTAGGGAGTTGAGTGAATCAATGAAATTCCAAACTGCTCACAAAATCGGATTAATGGCTTGGCCTTGAAGGATGCAGCATTATAAGTGACGATTATGTTTGGACAACCAAACCTTGCCATAATATCTTTAAGAAAACCAATGATCACCTTGTGAGAGGAACTCCTTATGGGGATAACTTCTATCCATTTGGTGAAATAATCTGTGGCAGTCAAGATCCATTTATGTTGACCACTCAAAGGAGGATGAATCTCCCCAATAAATTCCAGGGCCCACTACTGAAAGGGTCATGTAGCTGTCATAGGCTTCAATGGAAGAGACTTGAGTTGTTTCTTCCCAGATAATTTCTGACATTTAATGCAAGCCCTGATTTTCGCACAGACATTAGTGAACAGAGTAGGCCAGAAGTACCCAGCCTTGAGAATTTTGTAGGCTGTGGTTCTCCAGAAGTGATGTCCCCCACATAGGTTGTCATGAAAATCAAACATAATCCTTTGAGCCTCCTGTAGGTCTAAACATCTCAATAGCACTCCTAGAGGGTATTTCCAATACAAACCCTGGTCGATAAGGAAATATCTAATCTCTTTGAGCTTTAAATCTATCGCCTTGCTCTTCCCCATACCATTTGGAGGTCGCAACATTTGCAGAAAATACATAATATATTTGTACCAAGCACATTCTACCAATGGAGGGTTGTCTTGAAGGCCTTTATCAAACACTTTAGCCTACTGATTTTCTGAGTGAGCGTTGATGAAGTTAACCTCCAAATATTTACAATTAGATTCAACCAACAACTTGGATAAACCCGAGCCTTTAACTAGCTTGGTGGGTTTTATTTTCAGATCAAATTCAAGGATTCTGGCAATCCACTTGCTCCTTCTCCCGTCTATGTCAAGATGAATGAGAATGTCCTTCACAAAATCTGAAGGAACATATGCCATGATTTTTTAATGCAGAACATAGACTCTGAAATCTTTCAGAGATTTCACCAAGGCATAGGCCTACTTCTCCATGATGTAATATCTGACCTCTGCATCTCTTAGCGCTCTGCTGAAAAAAGAAATAGGTTGCTCCAGCCCTGCATCATTCTTTTGTAGTAAAACAATGACCACTGTATCAAATGAAGCAAAGGAAAAAATCATAAAATCCTTGAAATAATCAGGACTAACTAGCACAGGTGCTTCAGTGAATTCCTTTTTATTTGATTGAAGGATTCTCTGGATTCGGCAGTCCATTTTACTTCGTTCCCCTTCCTGAGCATGGATGTGATACGCCTCACCAATTCATCAAAATTTGAAACAAACCTTCTGTTGGCCCTTGTTTATGAAAGAAAACAGAGAACAAGAAAGAAAAGGTAAAAAGGTGAACTTTGCGGGAAACATAGTGACTATCACTGGGTCAAAGTGAGCAAAAGAGCAGAAAAGATGGAGCGAAGTGAAGAAAAGAAAGTCGTTGGATGAAGAGATCGAGGATGACAGATCGGCAAGGAAGATGGACCGAGGACGACTTAGGAAGTGGAAAAATCCACCATTGGATGCTTTGGAGCACCGCACGTGAAGGAAGGAAAGGCAAGTTAGCGAAGTCTGAAAAAAGTGGATCAAGTTGACCTAGGGTTTTAGACACCTAGGGTTTTGGTAATTAGGGTTTTGACACCTAGGTTTCAACCTAAGGCTGTCGATGAGATATTGTAAATGTATAAATAAAGGTCAAGAGGACCTGGGTTGGGGGATGATGATATTGTGGTTGATTTAGCTCTATTTTTGTGGTGAGAGGTCATTGTATCAGGAGAGAGAAGTGTTGAGGGTGAGAGTCGTCTGGTATTGTAAGATCTTTAGCTAGGTGCAAAGATCAGATCCTGCAACTGGCTGCGTAGGAAGGGGGAGAAAAAGAGGGAAGAAGAGAGAGGATTTGATGGCCATGAGCATAGATCAGAACTGTAAGCTTTATCTTAATATATCATAAGCACAATTCTATGGACGTATCCCCAGAGAGAGGGTGAACCATGTATATTTTGTGTTGTGTGAGTGATTGATGATTTAATCTCTGTCATTATTATATTGTTCTTTGCATTATTGTGTTAAGATTAATACCTATAGCTGTGCAGAGTAGATCTCGCTGATAAGTGATATATGGATATTGATCATTGTTATATAAGATCCCCTTGATATTCCCCTGGTTGTAGACATATTTGTCCTGCAACCCCCTCATAAGCTGCTTCGGGTGAGACTGCATCTACTTCACAGGTGTTGTCGAAAGGGCCAGTAGCTAGGACTTGTTGGTGTGCTCTTGGAGTGAACCCTGGGTTTTCCCCTATGCCAACAAATGGTTTCGTTGCCAGGACCAAAATCCTTTTAAGGGAATGTCAAGGTGGTTCCCATCGAAGACAGAGATTCAGAAGTGGATAGAGGATCAAGAGAAGGACTTAGCTGAAGCCCAGAACAAGAACCCTAAACTGAGTACTGAAGATTGGCTACAAAGATATATCTTCACCGACACTCACGAGATCTTCTTTGGAGGAATCCATCAGGAGCTACACGAGTGGTTGGCTAGGTTAGTTGACACACAGTTTGAGATCAGATCTAGACCCCCTGTGGTTTGGACATCGACGCTAATCTAGAGGGTCAAGATAATTGACAACATTGTATCCAGAGCAGTAGATCATTGGTTTGATAATACCATTGGAGGGTATATCACCGAGTTTGTTGTTGACAAAACATAATCGTATAGCCAAGCCGAGAGATACTTTTTCAAAGGACCCAGAGGAAAATGTTTACACTTTCTGAAGCTAAGAAGCAAGATGCTCTTGCATGAAAACCACATCTTGAAGATATAGTAGATTGGTCGAACCTAAAAAGGATAATGTTCAAATTCTCGGACAGCGACAGCGACACAAAAGCAGGACATATGCGCAATGGAAAAGTATTCCGAGGGGTTCACCTTGAGAACTTGTTTAAGAAAAACTACGGAGAAGAGGGTTTTTACAATGGAGAAGAGGTATATCTAATTGACGAAGAGCATCCAGAGCCCACCAGAACAAAAGAAGGGGAAGCTGAAGAACTGCGCCAAAGCGAGCTAGAAAACTCAGGAACTGCGCAGACTACTAAAGTAAGTAACGTTAATCCTCCTGTTTTCCCAATAGTACTTAGCAGTCAGAACCACCAGAATCTTCAGAGTACTGTTACTAGTAGCTCAACATCTACTCAGACAAAAAGTCTAGTTAGCTCTATGGAAGATGAAATGAGACTCCTTATCTTTAGAGAAGATGGATCTAAGAATCCAAATCAACATTGGTTTCTGTGTGAAGTCGTATGGAATATTAACAGTATCACCAATGAAGCCATCAAGAGAACCCAGTTCAACACTACGCTAAGGGACCACGCACCAAGTTGGTACATGAAACTTGTCCAAGGACTGGCACAGCCTAAGCCCATGAATGAGATCAAGAATGTGTTGATTGCAGAGTTTAAGAAACCTAAGGCAGAGTCACAATGTATTACGGAACTAAATTAGATTAAACAAAGGGTAGCAGAACTTGTTTGGGAGTTCAACCAGAGATTCAAGACCCTAACATGTCGATTAACTTTTTCAAATCCCCGATGCAGCAGAAGATTGCATCACAGGCAGAAGCTTTGGAGATCACCATGAAGCTTGAATAAGCACCGATGGGAGAATCTATCTCAGGCATTAGCCAGATCATGAGCCAGCTAACTAGTTTATCTTTACAGGTCGAGGATATGAAGAACGATAAGGGAAAAGACAAAAGGGAAGATATCTGGTGTGTAAGATGCAGTTTTGAAGGCCATGATAAGGAACATTGTCCCTTATTTCATGGGTACTTGGCCTCAAGGGCACCGAGCCCCTTGAAGCAAGTTAACCTACCCTAGTGCAATGTATGCGGAAATAGGCATCACCCAGGTGAGTGTTGCTACATGAAGAAGTATGTTCAGACACCCACAAACTTGTATTGTACATTCTGTAAATCACTAGGGCATGATGATCGAGATTGTAGAGCTTGTGATCTCATGCATGAAAGGTCGAGAGACATATACAAGATTCAAGGTGAAGTACAACAATAAGGAAACACTCTGCAGTACAACTCTCTGGGGAGAGGGAACTTCAATTCTCGTGGTGGATATAGAGGGCATGGATGAGGAGGAGGTATGGGTCGAGGCCGAGGACAAATAATCTATTACAACTGCATGCATCCAAGACATTTAGAAAAGGATTGTCATAATCCTTGTACAACCTGTAGTTACTGTAACTCCTTCTAGCATGTCATAGAAGAATGCCCTGTGTTGCTGGCTAAACTTCAAGAAAGATGAGGAACTCAGAAGAACCCACAACTACAACTGATATATTCTGAACCCCATGGAGAAGACCCTAGAGTTGTTGTTATCACTCGAGGAGGCGCTGCTACAGGAGAAGACAGAGAAGCCCAAGGAAAGACTGAAACCGACCACAGAGTCAGGAAATCTACAAAAAAGACCCAATGTTCGATGCTAAGAAATAAAGACAGATGTTCGAGGAGGCAAGAAAAGAGTTCAAAAGAGGTCAAGGATCCTCATCAAAGAGACAACCAGAAATCAAAGAATATGGCATGTCTCAGGCGTTTGATCTGTCTGCATCACCAACAGAAGGGAAAGAGGTAAGAAAACTCATGGAATTTTTGTGCACTTGTGTTAAGTTGATTCAAGATAAAGGCATTGTATGAGAATTATAAGATTTAATCAAGCAGTATGAGCTAGGAAAGATAGATCCCTTACTAAATAGGGCAGTGTACCAAATTGGAAAGAGGAGAAGGACAAATAAAGAATTACACTTGAATGCTCAGATAGGAGAGTATGAGATAGACTATGTGGTCCTCAACTTAGGGTCGGAGGTCAATGTTATGACGAAGCAAACTTGGGCACTGATGGGAAAACCCAGGTTGATATATTCACCTATCAGGATTTGCATGGATAATCAGCAAGTTGTCAACCCATTTGGCCGATTAAAGCATATCCCAGTGGACATCGATGGAGTAAGAACCTTTGCAGATTTTGAGGTAATTGAAATTGTTGACTACCCTTACCCTGCATTTTTAGGAATTGATTGGGCCTTCGAAAATTCTACTATTTTTGACCTAAGGAAAAGAGGCATGAAATTTGAGAAAGATGGCCTCAGGTTCATTTCACCTTTAGATCCAGATGAGGGTCCATGATATACAAAGCCTATTAGAGAAGAAGACCATGCATTTGAACTAGAAAGCATCTACAAATTAATAGCCAGACAATAGGATTATATCAACCCTATATCTGACGAGAATCTGAGCTAGCGAAGTCACAACACATGTTCATCCAACTCAAAAGAAGCATTGTAGAATTGGCAGAACCAAATGTATGAAGTATCTACAAGAAGATGTGCTAGGCTAACCAGAGAAGTTCACTGGATAGGCACAACAGTGAGTAATCTACCCACATTTGATGGGCTGAACCCTTTAGAGAAATTCTTATCAGAATTTGAGACAAGTGTACCAACACAACAGAGGATATTGGCAATGGACGAGGCCATGAAATCAACACTAGAAAAATGGTGGGGAATGCACAAGGGAACCATCACAGAGTGGACACAATGTTGAACTTTGATGACAGCGTGGTTTTCAGCACAAGTAGGAAGCTGTGAAGTAAGATACATAGGTTGAAGATTCCCAAAGGACCACATACGCAGCTTCGAAGAGGCCTGGAGTGACGTTCCTAGAGAAAAATGGGTACACAGATTCGTCAATATGCTGGATACCACCACGATCAACTGGTACCTTCAAGCAAAGTTGTGCCTCGTCACTTCAGAATGGGAAGGTATGATCCAGAATTTTATAACCACCCTTTTGTTTGAAAGTGAATTTCCTTCAGTAGATCAAGCACTACAAATGGTGAGACAGAAAGTATTTAAGGAGGCATCTGGCCTCCCTTTGGAGCAAGAAGACGATGAATGGACTGTGCCCCTCCAGAAACTGTAGACCTTCTACAACATTAATGCCGACGAAGACAATGATCCAAGGAAGGTGAATATCGCAGAAACAGAAGGCCAGAGAGATGTGGAAGGACCATGAGTTGAACTTCCATTCATTGGACAACCAATAAATATAAAGAAATTCAATATTGGGATAGAGGAGACACCAAATCTTGCCAATGTCGGAGATTACTGGGACGCTGCTACCATTGATAAAATCACAGAATTATTGCACGAATATCAGGACTTGTTCCCGACCAAGTTCACTTATATGAAGGGTATTAAAGTACCTATGGCAGAGATGAGAATACCTTTGAAACTAGATGCAAAGCCAGTCAAGCAAAGACCCTACAGACTGAACCCAAAATATAAGAAAAAAGTGAAGATTGAGCTCGACAGAATATTGGAAGCAGGGATTATTGAACCTGTCGAGGAGTTGGAGTGGATTAGCCCCATGGTAGTGCAAGATAAGAAGACAGGAAAGATCAAGATTTGCATAGATCTCAGGAAGATGAATGATGCTTTTCTACATGATCCTTTCCCTACACCATTCACAAACGAAGTGTTGGATAACATGGGAGGCTAAGAAGTATATTCTTTTACAGATGGGTTTTCAGGATACCATCAAATCCGCATTGCCAAGGAGGACCGCCATAATACTACATTTGCCACAAAGTGGGGATCCTACCAATATACAGTAATGTCATTTGGATTGAATAATGCCCCAACCATCTTTTCTAGGGTGGCGATTGAAGCGTTCAAAGAATTTATGCATAAGTTTTTAGAAGCATACTTTGATGACTGAACTATTTTTAGTTTGTTGAAAAATCATATTGAATGTCTAAGGCTAATGATGGATAAATGCAGACAGTGTCAAATTGCTTTGAATTTGAATAAATGCATCTTCTTCTTACCATTTGGAGTATTATTAGGGCATATTGTATGCAAGAAAGGATTGTTGGTGGATCCATCCAAGATTGCAATTATAGTTGATTTGCCACCACCCACTTCAGTCAAACAACTGCGCACTGCGCTAGGACATACTGGCTATTACAGGAAATTTATCAAAGGATATGCCCAGATTACTGCACCAATGGAGAAGTTATTAAAGAAAGACTGTCAGTTTGGTTGGACAGAAGAATGCCAACAGAGCTTCGACACACTAAAACAAAAGATGGTAACTGCGCCTATTCTAGTCTTTCCAGATTGGAGAAAGGAATTTCATGTGCATGTTGATGCGTCTTCCATTGCATTAGGAACATTACTGGCACAACCTGGAGAAGGGGACATTGATCATCCATTAGAATTTTCCAATAGGAAGTTGTCCACAGCCAAAGTTAGTTACACCACTACAAAGAGAGAGGGACTAGCCCTGGTGTATGAATTGCAAAAATTCTTCCACTACTTGTTGGGAGGAAACTTTAAAATGTTTACTAATCACTCCACACTGAAGTACCTATTCAACAAGCCAGTGTTGGGGGGGCGAATCTGCAGATGGCTTCTGTTGTTTCAAGAGTATGATTTTGAGATCATAGTTTAGCCAGGAAAAATGAACAAGGCCCTAGACCACTTGTCGAGGTTGGAACATGGCGAAGAACCTACCAATCTGGAGGATACATTACCAGATGCACAACTACTCACCATTAGAAATATTGATGACCACTTCACAGACATAGCCCAGTTCCTATCAACATGAATGGCTCCGAGTGAGTATACAATCTCCCAGAAAAAACAACTAGTGGTGTGCGCTACAAATTTTTCATTGATAGTTGGTTAGCTATATAAAATGGGACCTGATGAGATACTAATAAGATGTGTTATGGAAACAGAGCACCCGATGATCCTCGCAGAAGCTCATGAAGACATTGCAGGAGGACATTACGCAGGGAAAGCAACTGGGCAGAAGGTTCTGCGAGCCGGCCTTTGGTGGCTTACGTTACACAGAGATGCTAAAGAATATACCAGAGCATGCGATGTATGCCAGTGAGTTGGAAAACAATCTCGAAGAGATGAGATGCCATTAGCACTGCATATGACCCTACAGGCATTTGAAAAATAGGCCATTGACTTCGTGGGACCTATAAAACCACTAGGAAAGCACACAGGAGCAAGGTATATTATCACTGCAACAAAATACCTGACTAGATGGGCTGAAGCAAGAGAAATCAAGGACTATAGTGCAACTACATCTACGCATTTTATATTTGATGAAATAATAACCAGGTTTGGATGTCCTAAGGTCCTTATGAGTGATCAAGGTACACATTTCATCAATAAGATAGTTGAATCCCTGACTGAAGAATTTGCAGTCCACCATCAAAAGAGTACACCTTACCATCCACAAGCAAACAAAACTATTGAAGCATTCAACGAGATCTTGGAGACGACATTGATAAATATTTGTAGTGTGAACAGGGATGATTGGGATTTAAGAGTACCAGGAGTACTATGGGATTATAGAACCACTTGAAAGAAATTAACAACGCAGACCCCTTTCAAGTTGGTTTATGGTCTTGAAGTTGTTGTCCCGATAAAGTACTTGGTACCGATCTTAAGAATTGTTGCATTTATAGACATGGATGATACTGGCATTTTTCATGAGAGGCTAGTACAGTTAGTCGAGCTAGAAGAAGACAGATTCATTGTAGGCTTCCATCAGCAAGTTCAGAAGGAACGAGAAAAGTCCTACCACAACAGGCACATCAAGAAGAAGATATTTAGACAAGGTGATTTAGTACTGGTATATGACAGTAAGTTCATCAAACACCCTAGGAAGTTCAGAACACATTGGCTTGGACCGTATGAGATCGCCTATATCACAGAAGGAGGACATGCGCAGCTGAAGATGTTGAATGGAGAATGGAAAGAAGGATTGGTGAATGGGAGTTGGCTGAAGTTATACTATGACAACCAGCTGCCTCATAGCTCTAAGTAAAGGCACAAGGAAAAGGGTTTAGGTACTAGGTGCAGTTGAAAATGGGTACAAAACACAGAAAAGATAGTCTACACAAGGAAAGAAAGGAGGAATAAAGAAGAAAGCAAAGGCTACACTGTGCAGTCCAAAGTCGAAGTAAAACGAAAGGATCAGATCTGAAGTGCCTCGAGATGAGTCACAGGTGAGTGTTGGGGGCCTGTTGGCTCTTGGTTATGAAAGGAAACAGAGAAAAAAGAAGAAAAGGTAAAAAGGAGAACTTTGCGGGAGACACAGTGACTGTCACTGGGTCAAAGTGATCAAAAGAGCAAAAAAGATGGAGCGAAGTGCAGAAAATCAAGCCGTTGGATGAGGAGATCGAGGATGATAGATCAACAAGGAAGATGGACCGAGGACGACTCAGGAAGTGGAAAAATCCACCATTGGATGCTTTGGAGCACCGCACATGAAGGAAGGAAAGGCAAGTTGGTGAAGTCCAAAAAAAATGGATCAAGTTGACCTAGGGTTTTAGACACCTAGGGTTTTGGTAATTAGGGTTTTTACACCTAGGTTTTGGCCTAAGGCTATCGGTGAGATATTGTAAATGTATAAATAAAGGTCAAGAGGACCTGGGTCGGGGGATGGTGATATTGTGGTTGATTTAGCTCTATTTTTGCGGTGATAGGTCATTGTATCGGGAGAGAGAAGTGTTGAGGGTGAGAGTCATTTGGTATTGTAAGATCTTATGCTAGGTTCGAAGATCAGATCTTGCAGCTGGGTGCACAGGAAGGGGGAGAGAAAGAGAGAAGAAGGGAGAGGATCTGTTGGCCATGAGCACAAATCAGAACTGTAAGTTTTATCTTAATATATCATAATCACAGTTCTGTGGGCATAGCCCTAGAGAGAGGGTGAACCACGCATATTTTTTGTTGTGTGAGTGATTCATTTTTTAATCTCTGTCATTATTATATTGTTCTTTACATTATTGTGTTAAGATTAATACCTATAGATGTGCAGAGTAGATCTCGTTGATAAGTGGTATATCAATATTGATCATTGTTATATAAGATCCCCTTGATATTCCCCTCGTTGTAGACATCTTTGTCCTGCAATCCCCTCATAAGTTTCTTCAGGTGAGACTGCATCTGCTTCGCAGGTGTTTTCGAAAGGGCCAGTATCTAGGGCTTGTTGGTGCGCTCTTGGAGTGAACCCTGGGTCTGCCCCTGTGCCAACACCTTCTTAGAAAATTGATTTTTCCCAGGAAGAACTGAACCTCCTTCTTGGATCTAGGAAGTGACAAGGTTTGAATAGCTTCCACCCTGCTTGAATCAATCCTGACCCCCTCAGCTGATACGATGTGTCCCAACAATTTTCCTTCCTGCATGACAAATAAAGACTTCTTGGGATTTAGGGAGAGACCAAACCTTCTGCATTTCGAGAAGAACTTTCTCAGATGTTGATGATGTTCTTTATTAGATTTGGAGAAGACTTTTGTGTCATCCAGATAGATGACCACAAATTTGTCTCTTTCTCCAATGAAGGCGATGTCCATGGCTCATTGGAAGGTTGCTCCTGCGTTCATCAATCCAAAGGGAATTTTGGCATACATGAATGTGCCCCAAGCAGTGGTGAAGGTTGTCTTTTCTCTGTCTTCAGGAAGGATAGAGATTTGATTGTAGCCAGAAAATCCATCAATCATGGAGATCCTGGATGTGCCTGTCACCCTCTGCAACATGTGTTCCATCTTTGGAAAAGGGTAATTGTCCTTCTTAGAGCTTCTGTTTAAATTCCTGAAATCAATGCAGAGTCTGATTTCTCCACTCTTTTTCCTTACTGGAACCAAGTTGGCCACCCATTCAGAGTATCTCAAAGGGATAATGATTTGGGCATCAAGCAACTTCTTTACCTCCCTTTCCATAATAGGCAACAACATAGGATTTATTTGTCATAATTTTTTCCTAAATGGTTTCGCCTCCTCTTTCAATGGGATCTTATGCTCAATGATAGTCATGTCATATATTTTGAAGTCTTCATAGGTCTAGGAAAACACATGAACAAATTCTCTTAATAACTCAATATACTCAGCCCTTTGTTCCTTCGACAAGCTGTTTGACAACTTGACAAATTTTGGATTCCTCTATGTGCCAATATTGCACTTAGCCACATCAGCATCATCATTTGAGACTTTACCCTTCAATGCCACATCATTTTTGTCAAATAACCTTTCCAGAGGGACCAGTCCCTTGGGAATGTGGTTGCTAGGCACCTAAACAATATGGTGATTAGAAATTTTATTTAGAAATACATCATCGTGAGGGTCACCTTCGGGATCATGATCCTGATTAATGTGTAATGTAGAGAAATCATCAACAGACTCAATAAATTTTATGATCTTAAGATCGTCCTCGAACACCTTCCAATACTTGATATTGTCAGGTACAGAGGGCCTATATCTTACCTCAACATCGTACGTGAGTTTAGGTGGCAGAGGGACTCTAAAATTGCTTGTTGATATAGCCAAATAGTCATCCATGACATTCTCTTCTCTTGGAATAATTGAAATGTTGAAAGTCGAGAAAAAACTGTCAATCAGATCCCACACTTCATTTCTATATTATCTTACTCAAGGATGTTTGTCCTGATAAATATTTCTGATCTGCTGGACAATCAACTCAGCATCCCCAAACACTGATATCTCTTCAATTCCCATGTATTTTGCATCCCTCAAACCCAAAATAAGAGCTTCATATTCTGCCACATTATTGGTAGTTTCAAATTCAAACTTGAATGACATAGATACAATTTCTTGAACAGGAGAAACAAGGAACACTCTAGCTCCAACAGCTTTTCTAGGAGAGGCTCCATCGAAGAACATTTTCCACATAGAGGTAATCATATGGGAATCTTCACAGAGGGTAAGGGACTACTTTTTTATTTCAAGAGGGGCTTTGGGAGCATCAGTGAGCTATAACAATATGGATCCCAAATCAGTATCAAGGGAAAAGATAGGATTATTAGTGGGGTATGTTTCATCACTAATGATATAGGCCAACTGAGCTTCTCTATACAGTCTTCTATGTCCCCCCCCAAATACAGGAATGGTAGCATATGTGAGGTCCATATGCAATGTTCCTCCGAGTATTTTTATCCAAGATCTTGACAAAATCATGCCAAACTTGGGAGGAACATCAACTACCATGATATCCATGACCACGCTTTTCATGGGCAACTGGAACAAGGTCACGACCAGATATTTGATGACCCCAAGACATTTCACTCTCCTTGAATCAAAAGAATAAAAATCATGATAAGCCTTTGTGATTTCTAGCCCGAGTTCTTCCATTACAGTTTTGGGCATAAGATTATGAGATGCCCCTGAATCCATCAAACAGATATGCAACACCTTATCATGTATGTTCAGTGATGTATAGAAGGGAGGGGATGAATCATCTCTATATTCTACCATAGGACATAATATGACTGCTGGATTTTCATCTTGAAGGTTTACTGAATTTGTGGAATAGTATGAAGGCTCGGGCTGCAACAATCTAGAGAGGGATTTCTTGACATTTTTGTGCTTAACTAGCTCTAAAAGAGGCACAGGGATCCTGATTTTTTGAATTTCATTCTCAAAATTGAAGGAGGAGGGGGGCTTTAGAATTTATCTTACTTCCGGGACAGGATCTTTGGCTACTAGTGGGGGGGGTTTGAATCTTCCTACCTTTGTTGTCGTCTTCTACAACTTTGGCAAGATTTTCTGCTCTGGTATGTTGATCAAGAACATTAGGCTTTCCCTCTTTATTTTTGGACCCAAGGTTGTATCTATTTGGGTTGTTTCTATCCTTGTCCCCTTTGCTCATCTCGTTTACTTGGCTGTCCATGAGAGACTCCTCATATGTTAACTGGGTTAAGTGATGAGAAGAGGATGTGTCTTCCAGACAGTGGATTCATGGATCGAGATCTTTCTCCTCTCTGTCGTCATCCGTAATAAGGTTGTTTTGAAGAGGGGTCTGGACCTTCTGATCGTCTCTATCTCTGTTCCTTTGTTCCCTTTGCATAATATGAGGAGCATTGTTATTCGACCTCTTGAATTTGCCTGTGTTATCAACATTTTGAGTATTTTTGTATGTCTTCTTCCCCTCTCCTTCCAATCGTTCCATCCTAGTTGAAAGTGATTTTAGTAACTTGGTTACTTCATCCATTTGAGGGGGGGAAGCAGAGGAACCAGAGGTGGAGGCTACAAATCTTCCCCTTGGTATGTCCCTATCAACCTTATTCCTGAGTCAATTTACTGCCAATACGTTAGACTCTACTTCTAGGGTTGCATCTTGCATATGAACCAAGGAAGTAGTTTTTATCTCTCTTAACAGGAGGCAAAAATCAGGGTCAAAAGCAATAGCATAGGTAATTTTGGCAGAGGCCTCCGTAGGCTTTATCTCAACAAGGATCTTATTGTACATTTTGTTGAATCTTTTGGAGAAATCAGAGACATATTCTCCCTCATCTTTCTTCAGAGCCCCAAACTCTATAATATAGTACATAAAGTCATTTTTATCCCCCCATTGTCTAAAGAAAACATCATCCAAAGCCTCAATCCTAGCAACAGATCCAGGGTTCAATCCCCTAAACCATTTCCTAAACTCACCATCAAGGCTCTAGACAAAGACTCTCATCCACATGTCTTCATTTTCAATATTTAGATTGTCTTCATAAATGTAGAAGGAGACAAGGTGTTTTTCAGCAGTTGTGTCTTCTTCTCCTGTGAATTTGGGCATGTATTTCAAGTAATCTCCAGCAAGGAGGGCATTCATTGGCTGAGGTAAAATTAGAGGGGCATATCTTGCAGCCACTATGGCATCCATTTTATTTCTAGGGGGATTAGCTCCTGCCATAGGGATGACAGGCAGAGGAGAACTAGGGGGGGAAGGGGTTCGAACAGGGGAGACTGGGACTGAGCTTTCAGGATGAAAGGGAAACAACATAGGATTTGGAGAAAAGGCTACAGGGCTAGAGGGAACAGAGGTTTCCCTTTCTTCAAAATACATAACTCTAACAGGATGAGGAGTAATAAATCCTAGAGTGGGGAAAACTTTCGAGGTCTGGGGTCTAGACCAAGGTACAAATTCGGGGGAAATAAGAGTGACAAAGCTTTCTACTTCCAATCCAAAACCAGGAGGAGAAAACTCAACAGGAACACTCCCAAATTTTAAACTTCGAGAAACTCCAACAGACGGTATAATAGGAAAACGAGAAGCAAATATCGGATTTTCTATTAGAGTATACTAAAAATCATCAGAAATACCTGGTTCAACAATAGAATCACTTTCTCAAAGGGCCCTTCCCTTTCTAATAATTTTCTCTGGGTCATATTCAGGTGTTTCTAGAGGCAGTTGTGGAGTAGACCTCGTGTGTTTGCCTCTAGAAGCCACAACTAAAACAGTGGATTCATCGGTGGATTCACATCAATGGAGTCTCCAGGTGCACAGTTGCAATCTTTATGTACTAAGTTATGATGCACCTTCAGAAATAGTAATCTTTGTCGTTCAATCCCAGGGAAAATCTTCAATCCATCCCCGACAACAATGCCATAAATGTTAGCACTAGAAGTCACCTCTGGATTGCGGCAGATGTAAGCCCAGTGCCCATCAGTTTTATGTCACAATGAATAAATTTAAGGGTGGTATAATGGACACAGTCTCAGGATTATAGTGCTTTAACTCAGAAAAATTGGGCTTCCATGCATAAGCAGATGAGGTCTTGATCTAATTTTAGTCAGTAAGTTGTAGTATAGTGGTGAATAAGGGGAAGAACGGGTGGGGAAATGTAGAAGTTTGTTGTGGACATTAGGTCTTCCAACAACCTAAGGCGGAAAAGGTCTGAATACAAGATCTTCTTGGACCCTATTACAAGGGGAAAACTCTTTATGGCCCAGGGTAAACCACAACAGACAGGTATGACTGTAGAAATCAACTCAATTCCAACATATGCTATATAAACTAATGTGTAATATAAGAAAGAGGCCTACCTCGATCCAACGTTTGATGATGTTCCACCATTGAGCACTTTGAACCAAATCTTTATACCCGCAAGACGTTCTCAACAAACAAGAAGATCAAGTACATAGTGATGATATAAAAGGGGTTAGCACATCAGATAGCATAATCCATTAATAAACATTACAAACATGCCCATGGATAATAATCATATATTTGCAAGATACTAATAGGACGGGAAAGGAGTATTTCTATTAATAATTGATCAGCAGAAGTGACAACATTATAGACTTCCGTGTCAGCATGATTTGAAACCAAGAAAACAAGTTCCTTCCATCTGGGTCTCCACCACTTCAATCCTCCACCAAAGGAAAGCTCATAGGAAAGAGGCAATGAGGTTCTCTCAACAATAGGGAACGAGCTTAGGGGATGAACACTATGTTCAGACTCGAGGGACAAAGAGATGCAAACTCAATATGAAGTAATTTCTCCAGAGTAACTTTGCTCTCAAAGTTGAATGATTTCTCCTCTTTTCCATAGCTCAAAATTGTGCTCTTATAGCCTTTAGAATGCAACTGAAGGGCCGAGTCAGAACGTTTCCATTATATGAAAGGCCAAGGATCAGAGATATTCTGTCATGACATGGAAAGGCTAAGTCTAGAGGAGGCACATCCTTGTGTGGGTGCACAAGCTAAGGAAGGGCACATCCAAAGGTGGGAGGCACATATGCTTATGAGAGGGCCCATGCTTGTATGTTGGAGCATTTGCTAAAGGAGGGGTGCACTAGTTCTTAGTGCGCACCAAGCCAAGGAGAGGAGGTGCACTTGTGTAGAGGGCGCAAGGTCCAAGGAAAAAGAAAAGGCAAGGTCCAAGGCAAGAGACATAGTAAAGTGAAGAGGGCACACCAAGAGAAAAGGGCACATTCTTCAAGGGCTAGTAGGCACAAGTTTTGAGGGACTCCATTACAAGCTTGAGGACAAGCTTTGATTGTATTGTGTATTTACTTGTTGTAACATTTGTTTTGAGATCTCCAATATATATCTATCTCTCTAACTAGTTTTCCCCATGGGGAGTTTCTCCAGAATCATGTTGACCAAAAATATGATGTGTTCCTTTGTCATGCATGCTTAATTATTTTCAACCTAATTTAATTGTAAAAAACCCTAGAAGAATGTTATAAGTTTATGTATGTGTTAACATTAGCTAAGAAAACACTTGCAAGGACACCTTAAAAAAGCATTTAACATTTTCAAAATTGGGACAGAATTTTCAGAGATGTTTGTTGTCTTGTCTAAGGACAACTTTGTTATCTCTCTATGGCCAAGGGTAAACCACAACAGACAGGTATGACTGCAGAAATCAACTCAATTCCAACATATGCTATATAAACTAATGTGTAATATAAGAAAGAGGCCTACCTCGATCCAACGTTTGATGAGGTTTCACCATTGAGCACTTTGACCCAAAGCTTTATACCCGTAAGAAGTTATCAAAAAACAAGAAGATCAAGTACATAGTGATGATATAAAAGGGGTTAGTACATCAGATAGCATAATCCATTAATAAACATTACAAACATGCCCATGGATAATAATCATATATTTGCAAGATACTAATAGGATGGGAAAGGAGTATTTCTATTAATAATTGATCAACAGAAGTGACAACATTACAGACTTCCGTGTCAACACGGTTCGAAACCAAGAAACCAAGTTCCTTCCAACTGGGTCTCCACCACTTCAATCCTCCACCAAAGGAAAGCTCATAGGAAAGAGGCAATGAGGTCCTCTCAACAATAGGGAAAGAGCTTGAGGGGTGAACATTGTGTTCAGACTTGAGGGACAAAGGGATGCAAACTCAATATGAAGTAATTTCTCCATAGTAACTTTTCTCTCAAATTTGAATGCTTTATCCTCTTTTCCATAGCTCGAAATTGTGCTCTTATAGCCTTCAGAATGCAACTGAAGGACCAAGTCAGAACGTTTCCAGTATATGGAAGGCCAAGGATTAGAGATATTTTGTCGTGACATGGAAACCCAACCTCATTTTGTATTTTCTGGCACAAATCCCGATGTACACGGGTTGTAGTGGAGTAGCCAACGTATACACATCTTACATAGAATATAGGGAGTGTATATGTGGAAAAATGTATATTTTTAGCTCTGGATTCATCAAAAATGGACGATAAGTCTACATAGGGAAATGGAAAAAGGCCCTCTGTGCAAGATAGCAATGGTGAAGCAAATATTGCTATAACAGATGCCCCCTAATGTGTGAGATCAGAGGAGTATCTACGATGGTTGAAATGCATTATAAATAACTTAGAAGTGGAGTAGTAGAGAACCAGCTCGACGAACTCAATTTCTCATTACATTATGTACTGACTTTGCATACATGGCTGCCAAGAATACAATGCATATTCATGTGGAAAATATACCAAATAAGTGTTCATGGCCATGAATAGGCAAATACAAATGCGGCTACATGCCAAAAGTTGTCATAGTCACGAACAAGGCCCAGTGAAACCAATCTCAAAATCGATTTGAAGATATTTGTATACCATGGAGTACAATCTGATCTCTCATGATCACTGAAGACAAATAGGTACTGGTCCGATGAAGGGGAAGCAACAACTTAGGAAAGCTATGGCCACATAGTGATGTCTTCAAGTCTTCTAGACTATCCACCAAAGGTGAAAGTCTACATCATGTCAATAAAGGAGTTGAGGTTGAACACAATGAGACATCGTTTGATTACCGGTCATTGAGGTATATCGTTAACAAACGCGAGACAACCTACCAATAATGAAAGTAGGTATCAAGGCACTGAGTACATTCCTACAAGTGTGAAAAAGGAGTCGATGTCAAACACTTGAGAAATCCATTGATTAAGAGACATTGATGTATTCACATCTGTCAATGGCAAGAGGGCCTGCCACTAATGACTGCAAGCTTGAAGGTACTCATAAAACTCTAGGTCTCACATCCAGAATAAATGAGATGAAGTCGATGGAAAGAGACTGTTGAAAGGAGAGAATTGAGGCATCTCTCACCAGTCAGCACGGGGAACAAAGCATGAGCTTCATGATTTGGTGAAGATCGGACGAAGAACATGTTCATGAACCAACGACCTTGTGCATATTTCGCGTGTGAAAAATGAAAGTGGTACACGAAAAAGACCCTTTCAATAGCAGCCAATGATGAAAAATTGTTGACAAAGGAGAGGAAACCACCAACAAGGATAATGGGATCCAAGACACTACACGAATCCCAAAGTGTGAATAGATGTCTTGCCGTCGAACACAAGGGAAACCACCCAGTCAACGACCAATGATGAAATGTCGATTCTTGGGTTCAAGGTGACCTACCAATGATGAAAGTAGGGCCAGGGTGCATGATAAGACCAAAGTATCATGTGATTTTGAGACAAACTGAGGGTATGGCCGACATCTAAAGTCAAGATTTATGAGGAGTGGCTGACACAGGTTGATAGACTTCCTTTGAACAAGAGCATGAGACATATGGTGAACTCCGACATCATGGACTCAATGATGTGACAATTAGATGCAGGAGGCATCCATAACGTTCTCTATAGGGACTGGAAGAGTAACCAATCGGTAGAGAAAACTCTGTAGCAAGATCATCTTCCTAAGGCCATGCTAAACCCAAAATTATGATGATGCAAGGATTCAATAACTTTGTGCTATGTTCAAAGGTGACACGACTACTGCCAATTACAATATAGTACTCCCTTCCTGCCCATCTTTTTTTGTTTTTTCATAACAAATGAATGCTATGATGCAGAGGAGGGAAAGAGTGTCGCAAGTAAGAAAAACTAGTTCCAGCAGTGGAACATACCTATGCTCAATGCAGGGGAATGCATGCGGGAGATGGACACTCGGGGTGACGTTCCCTCCATGGTATAGGGTGTCAAATTGCGAAAGATATAAACAAGGCTCTGCTTGGTTGAGGATGCAAAAATTGCTTAGGCAACGGTTTATAACGCAAAGAGAGAACCGGCTAAAGGCTCAATACTGCAAGCGAGGGCATGAGATGCAATCACAACTTAATGCCAAAAAATGTCCTTTTTTATGTCTTTTAGTCTACTTGGTGTGAAAAAGGGGTAAACTTGTGCCAAATAGACGTCTTTTCAAATCCAATTTACGAGTGTGAAAAAGACAAGTTCAATCGACAATCTTTTTTGTTTTTGATAACGAATCGGAAAAGAGCTTAACTAAGACTCATGACCTTTCAAATTCAATTTTAACGAGTGTGAAAGGGACAAATCACTCAACAATTTTTTTGGTTTTTTAGACAAGTCAGAAAAGAGCTTAACTAAGACTCACAACCTTTCAAGTCCAATTTAACGAGTGTGAAAGGGACAAATCACTCGGCAATATTTTTGGTTTTTTACACGAGTCGGGAAAGAGCTTAACTAAGACTCGTTAGGGAGATTCTAGGCGGCAATTCATGGGGGAGGCCAAGGCTCCCGTGCGGACCTTCTATGGAATGTCAGTATCTTATGAAGAACTGACACAAGCTTGGGAAGACCCGAATCTCTTCAAGTCGAGGAGGGAAAAGTGCTAATGGAGGTTATCGTTTCTGTGTTATATCATATAATGTATCTTCCTAGAAAATACATAGGCGGAGGCATTGGGCACCCCACAAGACCATCCCAATCAAAGTTAACCTTGTCAGGACTTGGAGGGAGAGAAATTTGGAAGAGTAAAATCCTCTCTTGTTCAGAAGGGGAAGTAATAGAAATGCTAAGGACATGGCATAGAAGGTATAGAACCAGAACCAGAAGAGCGGGATTGACCAAAAATTGCATTGGTGCAACTGATTCCTTAGACTTGTCACTCTCTGAGAGAAGAGTCAGGTCAATCGAATATTTCATCGATACAACCACTTCCTCAACCATTGGTTGAATAGGATGTGAGAAAACAAGGTCAAGGGGTGCATCACCCCAAAAAACAAGAGTGTTGACGGTCGAAGATTACATCGACATGACCGTTGGTTGAACAAGATGCATGACAACAAGGTCAAGAGACGCATCACCCCCAAACATAGGAGAGGTGTCAGTAGAATATTGCATCGACACGACGATAGGTTGAACGGGATGTGAGACAATAAGGTCAAAGGACGCATCAATCCCTACAGGAAAAGGGGTGTCAATTGAAGATTGCATCAGCATGAATGTTGTATCAACCAAAGAAGGAACAGAGTGTTGTGAAACCATATATTCCTCAGAACCCGAAGGGCCCTTAGGTGAGCCCCACGCTTCTGGTATCCCAGCAGTAATAGGACACAAACGAGTAAGGTGACTTCCTTCACAAGTCTTGCAAAGGAATCTAGGCTTACGTCTGAGACGTCTAGGCTTCAAAATCATATGAATGCCCCCAACATCATTTGCAGTGGTTGGTGACATGCTCCTAGCATGACTTTCAGAGGCTAGTAGAAAATCTCCAACATGACCAGTAGAAGTTGGTGATGGATCCCCAACATGACTAGCAGAGATTGGTGATGGATGTGCAGTGTGACTAGTAGTGACCAGACATGTGCCCCCAACATGACTTGCAGTGGCTGGTTGCAGGTCTTCAACATGACTCACAGAGGTTGTCGACCAATCTCCAACATGACTAGTAGAGGTTGGTGATAAAATTTCAGTATGACATGAAATGACTGGACTTGCGACGATAGTGAATTGTGGCATTTGAGACCAAGGTGCATGGAAAGATTGATTTTGACGAATTGCAGGCCAGGAGGGTTCTTGGTTTACACTTTGTCCTTGTCCTACAGGATAGTATCTTCCTCCATACTGATTCATAAAGGATTGTAGGGGCATCGATACTGAGGAAGTCGCTTGCGAAGAAAAAGTGACATGACAAGGGTTACTCATGTGAGAATATATGTTGCCCCCAGATGAAGGAACTTCATGAAGGGGGTTGCCCATACTACAAGAATAACTTCCCTCAGATGAAACACCAGAGGACAGATGGATGTCAACCATGGGAAAAGTGTTCATAGGAACCGACATAGCGGAAGAAGGATAGGTGGACGGAGTGTAATAAGTAGAATGATTGCATAGTTGGGCACTTACTTCTCGCATAGTGCATTCGTAGGAAGGAAGATTCCAACCTCCTACCATAAGAGGTGTTTGAAGGATATGACTCCCACCAAACGGACATGGATAAGAAGGAGGGATCATGCCCCCAGAACCAAAACTTGTATTCGCATAAGGAGGCGAGACAGAGGATGGAAAGTGCAATGACATATCAGACATACCATGAGAAAAATGATTAGAGACCCAAGGCATTGACTGAGTATTATAATTTTGCATACCATAATGCGAAGTGGAAGGATCTGTCCCCATGAAATGAGTGGACATCATGGGAGGGGTTAGCAGTAAACGAGGGAGAAAAAGAAACTCCACTGTTTATGATAATGAAGACTCAATATAGACTCCTAAGGCCAACTAGTAGTCAAAGAGCATACCAAAATTCAAACGGCCAATATGCATGCAAACACGATAAAGTAGATGAGTGGCCTCTCTCACTAAAGAAGGTATGTCTCATCCAAGATGCACCTGAGACTCCCCGCTAAAGTTTGGAGGTAACAAAATCAGTTATAGGGGCCCTCGTGGGCTTAACAACCAGTCGGTCAGATCCCCCCAGAGAGGTAATCTTCCATTAAGGTTGTGTGTTGTTTGACCCCTATCTGACCCAGGATACAAGTAGAATAACCCCTGCAAGTAACCTATGAGAAACCTAAGTCAAACAATTAATCAACCACTATATAATTGATGCACAGGCGAACAGTCATAAGTCTGGATCACTGTATGGGCAGGGTAGCAAAGCCCGAAACCTTGAAAGCATCGCCTCTCATAGAGGTATGGGTACTAGCAAGATCCCCAAATACAAATAAATTCACAGAAATATCTTTGACGGTAGGTGAGTATCTAGGGGTTATCCCTTCAACTAACTTCACACGACCTCGTGATTAACTCCGGTGTGAGCGGAGCCTCTTGATATTACCAATTATATAATGGACTTCTCAACTCCCTGTATCATACACATATGTTGATTTTATTTCCTTGGAGAAGTTTACTCACAAAATCCTATTCCAAGGCACTAAATCCTAGACTAGTTTGTGCACCCTAAAAAATAAAATTGTGACTAATCAATTTTAGTTTAAAGTGTAAATTTTATTGGCCGTGGTTACTCAAAAGGGTATGGAAGTGAAACTCATGGTGTCATGACTCTACAAGAAAATAAATACGGATATAATGCAAAGTCTATCTTTAACTTTTCAATGAATGATATGCTAATAAAAGTAGTGCAGTCTTCAATTTCAACTTTGCAATTCAAAAGTAAAATGTGATCTTTCACTAAATGTGCTAAGCTAATGATAAAGATTCCAAGACGAAAATGCCAACCAATGAAAAATGCCTATTTTTTTTTGTATTTTCAATATACTAAAATGAAAATGCATGGACTGATGAGCAACCTGATATATAAATTCTATTGTGTATAAAAACAATAACTCGAGAAGAATACCAAGCAACCACACAAACAGTCCAGAGAACAACGACAAATAAAAAATGGAAAACAAAGAGAAAGACTCTGCCGAAAAATTCAACTCCAAATAGGTTTCCTGTCATCCCAGATGATCTCAATAGACACTACAGAGACCTAAGAAGGCTCAGCGATCTTCAAATCCTACCCAATAGTCACTAAACCAAGAAAACAAGCCAGGGGAAGTGGTATATGCAATTGTTCAGGAGAACAGAGCATATATACGCCTCTTGCAATGAGACATCAAGCGTGTATACGCGACTGTCAAGGAAAAAAGGGTGTATATGCTTTAAAACAAGGCCAGGCAAAGGGAAAAGGCTGAAAAATCAGACCCAGAGTGAACAGGACATGTCAAGCAATGATACGACAAGAAACACAAAGGAAAAATAGCAATGTAAGAAGAAAAAGTACTTCAACCCTTAGAAGGAAGATCTCTCCCCAGTGGAGTCGCCATTTTTGTTATAAGGGAAAAACTCTCTATGGCCAAGGGTAAACCACAACAGACAGGTATGACTACAGAAATCAACTCAATTCCAACATATGCTATATAAACTAATGTGCAATATAAGAAAGAGGCCTACCTCGATCCAACATTTGATGGTGTTCCACCGCTGAGCACTTTGACCCAAAGCTTTATACCTGCAAGAAGTTCTCTACAAACAAGAAGAGCAAGTACATAGTGATGATATAAAAGGGGTTAGCACATTAGATAGCATAATCCATTAATAAACATTACAAACATGCCCATGGATAATAATCATATATTTGCAAGATACTAATAGGACGGGAAAGGAGTATTTCTATTATTAATCGATCAGCAGAAGTGACAACATTACAGACTTCCGTGTTGGCACGGTTCGAAACCAAGAAACCAAATTCCTTCCAACTGGGTCTCCACCACTTCAATCCTCCACCAAAGTCAAGCTCATAGGAAAGAGGCAATGAGGTCCTCTCAACAATAGGGAAATAGCTTGGGGGCTGAACTCTGCATTCAGACTTGAGGGACAAAGGGATGCAGAATCAATATGAAGTAATTTCTCCAGAGTAACTTTGCTCTCAAAGTTGAATGCTTTATCCTCTTTTCCATAGCTCGAAATTGTGCTCTTATAGCCTTCAGAATGCAACTGAAGCGCCGAGTCGGAATGTTTCCAGTATATGGAAGGCCAAGGATCAGAGATCTTCTGTCGTGACATGGAAACCTGACCTCATTTTGTATTTTCTGGCATGAATCCCGATGTACACGGGTTGTAGTGGAGCAACCAACGTATACACATCTTGTATAGCAGATAGGGATCGTATATGTGGAAAAATGTATATTTTTATCTCTGGATTCATCAAAAGGGGATGATAAGTTTGCATAGGGAAATGGAAAAAGGCCCTCTGTGCAAGATAGCAATGGTCAGGCAAATCTTGCTATAACAAAGCCAAAACTTCAAGAAACTAAAAACGTCATAACAATATTGAAATCAAACATACATTACAATACAGTCACAACAACTTGACTGGATCACTCATGCCTAAGTATTCAATATCAGAAGCAAAAGAGATGATACGAAATTTGAATGTCATTAAACAAGAAGTCTCAAAAGGAAACTCATAACCAGAGAACTAGAGGCTTCATTAAAACTTTACAATACGAGAGCTTAGATCAACCATCGACCATAAAAAAATATCAAAACTGAGTATTTATACTCAGAATAGTTGCCACCACCAGGAATGTGACCTCACCACTACAATCAAAGCCTTGCGTCTGCATCTTCTTCTGTCATTCCACACTTGTATTCTTCTGTCAGACACGATCTCAGACTTTTATGGGCTTTGCAGGGAAACTTTCGGCTGACAATCTACCTACACGACTGCCTTTCCATGCTTTCCATTTATGGGGTGAGACGAGGTTTCAACCACCTCCCCCATTTCCATTAACTACCTGCATCGGGATCAGGATGGAATCTAACACTCATGAATGCTCCAAGAGACGTCCACGACTCCTCCCAATTGATCTCGACATCTTGAAATGATGCAAATCCTCAATTGAGACCAAGATGAGTGCTTCGATCCTTTTTGCGGCTCCATTCTCTTGCCCCATGCGACCTCGGACCATGACCTTATGCATTCCCATATGAAATTTCGGGATTTCACCTGTCGAGAGTCTTTACTCACCTTGATTTCAAATATCTCGATGTTTGATCCCACGAAATGACCCATCTAGATCGACAATTGGATTTTCTTTTATCTTGACGACCAGGATCATTTCCTTGAACAAACTTAGCTGCCCGCTGCTCAATAGGCGCTTTCCCTTTCTTTATGACTCTGCTTCCATATGACCGCGGGCTGTGATCGTGGGCCTGACTTCCAGGCGTTTTGGGATTTCGCACCTCACAAGTTCGCACTATACTTCCATGCTGAAATCTCCAAGTCGCGAAATCGTGATCGCTTGGATCGAGTGACACATGACTATTTGCATCGGATGACCGAGATCATTTCGGCATTTTGGGACCTTGGATCATCGACACTTCTCACCTTAGCATTCCGAAAATACTTTCTCCACATATCCTGCACCACGTGTCCTTCTGAAATAGACGACCCAGATAATTTCGTGACTTCACGTTTCGTGAGTCCTCATGACTTTGCGCTTTGACTTTTCCATTCTGCGAGTCAGTGAAATGTTAATCTTGCGACGCATGTCCTTCCCAGGATTAATGAATAGGATGGCCTTGCGATTCCAAAACTCTATCCGACGCTATACCTCGTGTAACTCCATGATCCCGATCGCCTATGGTCATCGACCTGATCTGCCTGGTGGATCTCTACCGTTGAAAGCTGATCTTGCTCGCTTGCTTGATTTGAGTCCATATCAGACCGCTCTAAGTGTTGCGCTTGTGCTTATGGTTGCGGCCTTTGTAAACAAATACTTGGATGACTGGCTGAGGGCTGAGGAATGCAAAAGGATCAGTGACAGAGACAAGGAGAGAGAGAGACGATCGAACTTAGAGAAAATAGAAAGGCTTAGGATTGACACCTCCCAGGCAGACAAAAGAAGAAAACTATAAGCCGAAGGAAAATCCTTACGATTGGGTTTGTAAAAGGAGGAGAGACATGCAAAAATACAAACTGAGGTAGAAACCACAAACCCGTATGGTTAAAAAACTATTAGTAACAAAACTACAAATTAAACAATTGAATTGATTTAACACAATCAAATTCAACTCTGTATGTACATAAAATTTAAACCTAAAGCTCTATACCCATTAAAATTATGGTTAAATTTTTATTATGTTGATATATGTCTCAACCATTAGTTCTTAAGTTGGAATTTCAAAGTTATTAGGAATTTCAAAACCAAATTGTCTATCTAATTTTTATAGTATTCACAATTTTTATAATTGAATGAAAAATATCTTAAGGATCATGAGAATTTTTAACCATATTTAACAAAAAAATCACCCTTTTCATGTAAAAATCTCATATACCCATCCTGTAAGACTCTTGAGATTTAGGTACCTTGAAAGTGGTCCCCTTATGTTTGTGAGTCTCTAAACACAAAGGATAAAACTATTATCTTTAATATTTTACTTTATATTTTAATTTCACTTTGACTAAGGAGACTTAAGTCAAAAGTGAAATATGTCACTTAAGTCATAAAGTGACAATTAATTCACTTTGTAGATGAACCAATAGACATAAAACAAACTAAGGAAACTTGAGAAAGTAAGTTTTCTAAGTGAGATTTTTGAGATTAAATCTCACCCATTGATTAGACAAGGCTAGATTTAATCTAGGCCATTGGTATTTTAGGTTTGGCCAAAGAGAGGCTAAAGGAGGGAAAAGGGTAAGGAGGAGGCTCATTGTTCACTTGAGAGAGTTGAGTGAAGAGGAGGAGAGGAAGTGAGGGTTTGGAGAGGTCGAAGGAGACGCACTTGTGGAGGAGGGTGTAAGCTACCTTGAGGAGGCTTTCATGGAGTGCATGCTTAAGCTAGATGAAGGACACACCTTGTGTGTAGGGACACAGGTCTAGAGGAGGCACATCGTTGTGTGGGTGCACAAGCTAAGGAAGGGCACATCCAAAGGTGGGAGGCACATATGCTTGTGAGAGGGCCCATGCTTGTGTGTTGGTGCATTTGCTAGAGGAGGGGTGCACTAGTTCTTAGTGTGCACCAAGCCAAGGAGAGGAGGTGCACTTGTGTAGAGGGTGCAAGGTCCAAGGCAAAAGAAAAGGCAAGGTCCAAGGCAAGAGACATAGTAAAGTGAAGAGGGCACACCAAGAGAAAAGGGCACAATCTTCAAGGGCTAGTAGGCACAAGTTTTGAGAGACTCCATTACAAGCTTGAGGACAAGCTTTGATTGTATTGTGTATTTACTTGTTGTAACATTTGTTTTGAGATCTCCAATATATATCTATCTCTCTAACTAGTTTTCCCTATGGGAAGTTTCTCCAGGGTCATGTTGACCAAAAATATGATGTGTTCCTTTGTCATGCATGCTTAATTATTTTCAACCTAATTTAATTGTTAAAAACCCTAGAAGAATGTTATAAGATTATGTATGTGTTAACATTAGCTAAGAAAACACTTGCAAGGACACCTTAAAAAAGCATTTAACATTTTCAAAATTTGGGACAGAATTTCAAGAGATGTTTGCTGTCTTGTCCAAGGACAACTTTGTTATCTCAAACTTAGTACCCAACAAGAGAAGGTCCTCTTGGGCAGGGATGGAATTTGGCGGGCAAATTGCCCGTTAGGATGATTTACCCGTCAAATACGTTAAAAAAATTGAACAAAACGTCAACGTTTTTTGTTAAATCTGTGTCAAAACAGGTATATAATTTGTGGAAACCGTCAAATTTGACGGGCTGGGCTGTTGGAATTTGAAATTCCAACCCTGCTCGTGGAAACCGTCAAATTTGACGGGCTGGGCTGTTGGAATTTGAAATTCCAACCCTGCTCTTGGACAGCCTTCTAGCTCCGCGTGTGCAGTATAAGAAACATTAAATATACTATTTATTTTTAGTGGAATTCATGTAGGATCGTCTCGTACAATCTATCAAATCATTTACGGAACGCATCATTTTAACAAAGGCCAAATTTAGAGTAAAGCTATCGCTAAAAACAAGACGCTCAATGCAAGGAATCTGAGTATACGACAAATGTTTTCCACTAACTTAAAGTAAAGCAATTTCTCCCATTGGATCTCAATATAATATATTTTTGAATGCTCTTTATACTATACATACACATTGCTTTTTTAAACAAAATGAGGAGGAAAAATTGAAAACGATGTATAGACAGTGGCAAAAGTATTCCAACAAATGAGTACCCTTCAATCAAAAATATTGGAATAATTTATATCGGGATTCGAGTGTTCAAGAATTTTTTTTTTTTTTTTTTTTTTAAAGAAAAGTGATATTCAGTGGCGCGGAGATGATGCCCGAATTCCGACTATTCGACCACTGATTAGTGGAGATGGGGACTGGGAAGCATGTTGTGTATATAAAGACAGGGTACCTTATCTTCTAATTGGTGGAATAGGTGGATCCCATTCAGCAACCCTTAAAACTCACGCCTTCGTCTTCGCAGGATAAAAAAAAATAAGAAAAATCAACCCTTAAAACACACGTCTTCGTCTGTGCATGATAAAAAAAAATAATAAGAAAAAATGTTTAATGGTTTTATATTAATTTTTTTTACCCTGAAAATGTTAACTCATTCCAATGAACCTAGAAAATTGAACCCGAGAGTTGAACCCACGACCTCACGACCTCTGTCAGACAGAGGGCCAAAGTAACCAATGAACCTCGAAAGAGTTGAACCCACGACGTCGTGACAGAGGGCCAAAGTCTTGTCAGCGGGGATCCAGCAAACTGGGCTACCCAACGGGGCTAAGTGTGGTTTTATCATTATGCCGACACCTGAAAGACATTGACTCAACTCGTTATATCCGTGAACAAAAGCACCCATCAAGATACGTGACGATGCTGCCACGCCCCCACTGACTATTGTGTACTTGTCCACCTACTTTGCGTCGTGGCATCATATTCGGTTTTATCTGCAGTGGACTTAATGTCTGATCAATTTTGATATTTTCTCCGGGGCAAATGGCAGGATTTAGGAGCCGAAACATCAATTCCTTACCATTCGCAACAACCCACCATTCCGCCCGGGCTGCTTGAGACATCTTTTAATTCTGTTTAAGCATTGATCCGTTTGTCGTGATACTGTAGAATTCGGTTTTGTGATTCAAGACGGGACGATCGCTTCAGTTTAGCAGACATGGAGGCGTTCGTATTGATGCAAGTACTTCTCTTCTACTCTTTACTGGGGATTCAAGTTACGACATCTAAGCTGGACAGGAACGCCTTCCCCCCAGATTTCATGTTCGGCACAGCTTCTTCAGCGTATCAGGTATAACATTCATATTTCATATATCTGTTGATCATGTTAAAACAGAAACCTATGTTCTGTGAGGTTTCTCTAAATTCTGTATGGATAAATAAATGAGAAAGACATAATTCTGTGCGTTTGCTTGACTCTTGACATGCCCTTCAGTATGAAGGAGCAGCCAGAGAAGATGGTAAGGGTTCTAGCACATGGGACGCCTTAACACATATGCCTGGTATGTGCCAAATGTTTTCTATTAGCCTCTACTAGTAATTGGTATAATGAACATGAATGCAATGCGGATAAGTCTGGCTAGGGCCAAGAGATTTGACATATTTTGCATAAATCTGTTGCGATCATGAACAGGGAGAATAAAAGACAGCAGCAACGGAGACGTGGCAGTCGACCAATATCACAGATATCTGGTAAGGGTCGACTATTCTTGAATGGATATGGTATTAACAAACAAACAATAGGAGTACTCACATTCATCTGATATATTGTCTTCACATAACATGAAACAGGAAGATATCAAGCTTATGGCTTCACTTGGGCTAGATGCCTATAGATTCTCCATATCCTGGTCTCGAATCCTCCCAGGTAAATTATGCCCCCTGGAATTCTAAACACATGAACTGATGACAGAGAATTAGTTGTGTTGGAATTTCAAATATGATCTGTGAAGTTTATACTGAGGAATTTGTATTTTGTCTGATGGTTATATTCTGGCCTCAGAGGGCAGAGGTGAAATCAATATGGCTGGGATTGAATATTACAATAATCTGATTGACGCTCTTCTGCAAAATGGTAGGCACTGCAAAGGGCGTGTCATTTTATTACTAATTATACAATAAACTTTTCAATTTACCATGGCTTAAAATTGTCTTCCTAATTGCTTCCAGGCATCCAGCCATTCGTGACATTGTTCCATTTCGATCTTCCCAAAGCACTTGAAGACTCCTATGGGGGATGGCTGAGTCCTCAAATAATGTAAATGCAATGCAGTATATGCATATCAATTTCTCTTTAAATTCTTTACCCTAACAAAAATACAGAACAGTATGCTGCTGTATTTGTCATGCCCGAAGCTCATTTATGGTATTAGTTTGGTGTGCAGTAAGGACTTCGAAGCCTATGCAGAGATTTGCTTCCGGGCATTCGGTGACCGTGTTAAATACTGGGCGACAATGAACGAGCCAAATCTGTTTGTGCCGTTGGGATACACCGTCGGAATATTTCCACCGACGAGGTGTACTGCCCCTCACGGGAATTCTGCCTGCATAACTGGGAATTACTCCTCATCGGAGCCATATCTTGCTGCACATCACGTTTTGCTCGCCCACGCATCTGCAGTTGAAAAGTATAGGGAGAAGTATCAGGTCAGTAATACTTTCACGCACTTGCAGGTACGCCAAATGGTGTTATAGTTTGTCAAATTTGAATCAGAACGGAGCATTTGTTTGCAGAAAATTCAGAGAGGATCTATAGGGTTAGTTATGAGTGCCCCATGGTACGAACCCTTGGAAGATTCTCCAGAAGAGAGATCAGCTGTTGACAGAATTTT
>ML785562.1:523014-536089 GCA_009831015.1 Picea engelmannii
TTTATTGTATGATTCCTTGATCACATACATAGGTTTATATTGAGTTTATGCTATTACTATCACTTTGGTTGGTTGTGTTCTTTTGCAGGATCATCATTGTATGAGCGTTGGAATGGAGCTAGGATGGTGATGGCGAGAGGAAGTGACATTTAAACGATATGTCACTCATCCCTCTTTAGTTAGTAAATTCAATATTTAAAACTTAAGGAAAGCGTCATGTTCTGGTGTGTTTTGTTCTAGATCTAGGTGGAGCTAGGGAGATCAGTTAGTGTCCGCACCTACCGATTTGTTCGAAAATAGCTAAGCAAACTCCTCTTACCTTCTGAGGCATCAAACCTTTGAAGTAGAGGGACTAGTGCCATGCGTCCCCGATATGACGATGGTTGGGGAAAGGATCCCGTAATCTACAGTGCTAGGTCCTTCGCGGCTCCGGCCTTTGCAGTTTCGGGCCTCGGTTTAATTAGCGAGATAGGTCCACCCAACCACTTGGAAAACCACCTATCGTCAGTCAATCTCACGGGATACCAAGTCTCTCGGTCACCTTCAGCCCACGTAAGGCTAGTAAGGTCGGTCTTACTCCGAAGTCTCGGACTTCCAAAGCCACGAAGCCAAGAGAACATGGCTTCCTTAGGCTTAGCCTTTGGTTTCTCGGTATCAGTAATGTGGGTCCTTTCAAACGGATCTCTTCCTCTTATCTCTAAATGAAGAGACCTTCTCTTTTCAATGCTTCAACTTCGCTACTCCTCATGAACTTTACCATTAAAGGGTTAAGGACTTGGGTCTGACATTTCGGTCACACGACAAAGGGGTTTGGAAGAGGTATCCTCTTCAGACGGATGGTTTCAGGTCGACATGATATCTCCTATCTTTACCATATTAACAACATATGCCCCGAGAAGCCTCTGAAGTTAAACTGGGCATGCAGTCTATTAGTTGGAAGTGTAAATTTACAAGGAGATGAAAGCATATACATGACATAGCCATTTCACACATAAGACATTTATAAATTCTCATATACATAAGTCCAAGTAATCATCTATCATTTCAGTTTACGAAATAAAGCAGGGAAAATACTTATCAGAACCAAACAATGTGAAGCGACTGTTGGAAGGGGTGCCCGTTTCAACCCAACCATAGGCTCAGCCACTCCAAATGAATTGACCACTAGCCACCCCCAAGTTAGACCACGATGCTCTGCTACACAATCCTTTCTGCTGGATCAACAACAGTAGGGACGATGGTTACTCTCCTCCTCTTGCAGGGTCTTGGCAATGGTTTACATGATACCAAGCAAGGACAACCAACCTTGTTTATCAGCTTGTACCATAACCTTCCCTGCCATTTCCTATGAACAAAACTCTTATTTCCAGTTCTTCCTTGAACCCGAGAGATTCACCTTTCATCTCTGCACTCTTCACAGGCCTCCCTCTGCCCACCACACCTTCCTCTCTCGCCTCTTTCAACAAGGTTGTGTGTGGCTCGAATCCCCAACCCATAGTCAAGTCTAGAAGCCTTACAGATGGGCGTTATGACCCATCCTCTCATTAACTCTTGAGGAGGTCCTCTCACCTACCAGCTTGACTGTAATTCATTTCTGGGTCAGAGGAGTGTTCTGGTCCTAGGAAATTAAATCAATTAAGTATTGGTTTGGTGAAGGTTAACGCAAGCATCCCTGGTCCCCTTCACCATCTCTTTGTATAGAATTTGTGGTATTTCTAAGTACACCCCCCTTCCAACAGTCATGCAACACTATCCATTTTCTAGTAAATAACAAGATTTACATTCATTTACCTTTCATTCAAAGGTATATCAAATCAACATTCACACATATGGAGTTTGTCATAGTCTCTTGTCCATTATAGTTATATTTACAAGCTGGGGGAAACAGGCTATTACAATTCCCTCCCCCTTAAAGGAACATCGTCTTCAATGTTCTCTCTATCAACATGTTCTGTATATACATGAGTGAAAAAAAATGGATATGTTTGTCTCATGGCATCCTCCATTTCCCACGTGGCCTCATCTGGGCCAAAGTGTTTCCACTGCACCTTGACCTATGCAATGGTTTGGTTCCTGAGTGGGGTTTCCTTCCTGTCTAGTATGCATTGAGGTTCTGGAAGGAAGTCTCCCTCCGATTCCACCTGGATCACAGACCAGTCAATTATATGATTAGAATCATGTACATATTTCTTCAATAATGAAACATGGAAAACATTATGTGGCTTTACTGTGGAAGGGAGTGTTAGCCTATTGCATACATGTCCCACTCTATCTAAAACTTCAAAGGCCCCACAATATTGAGGTGCCATCTTGGCAGAAGCTCCCATCCTTAGGGAACTCTTCCTAGGCCTAACTCTGAGATAAACATGGTCTCCTATCTTGAATTCTTTGGGGGTTCTCTTTCTATCGGTGTAACTTTTTTGTCTATCCTGAGCGATTTTCAGATTTTGCTTTATTTGAACCACTTGTTGTTCCATTTCTTTCAACATGTTGAGTCCGATTGTAATTCTATTCATGGGATTACTCCAGCTGACTGGATTTTTGCACGATCTACCATAGAGAGCTTCGAAAGGGCTCATCTTCAGTGATTCTTGATAACCATTGTTGTAGGCAAATTATACCAGTGGCAGGTAGTCTTCCCACTTCTTAGGTTGATGCATTACATGCATCCTTAGCATGTATTCTAATATTTGATTTACTCTTTTTGTCTATCCATTAGTTTGAGGGTGATAGGTTGTGCTAAACAACAGTTTAGTCTCAAAACCAACCACCAAGGATTTCCAAAATCTTGAAGTGAATTTCATGTCTCTGTCAGATACAATTTCCTTAGGCATGCCATGCAGTATGAATATCTCCTTCATGAATGTGTTGGCAATATCTGTTTCCTTGCAAGTCGATTTGAAGGGAATGAAGTGAGCGGACTTTCTCAACTTGTCCACCACTACCATGATGGCATCATTCTTCCTGGCCGATTTTGGTAATTCGGTGATGAAATCCATGGAGATGGTCTCCCATTTCCATTTCGGAATTGGTAGAGGTTGTAACAACCCTGCTAGGTGTCAGTGTTTTGCCTTAACTTGCTGGCATTCTAGACATATAGCTAAATATTCAGCTATGTCCTTTTTCAATCCAGGCCAATAGAATTGTTTCCTAGTGGTCATGCCCATTTTCTAATAACCCGGATGACCAGTGTATGGTCTCTTGTGTAGTTCTTCCATTGTGAACCTCTTCAAGTCATCACAACTTGGGATATACAAACTGTTTCAGTAAGTCATCAAACCTTCATCCAACATCTGGTACCCTTCATACTTTAGCCCTGTGATTTCTTTCTTCAGATACGATGACACGATCTTGAAGAATGCATTTGTTTCTTGTGCATTCCTGACTCTTTCCATGACATCTGTTTCATAGGTGCTCACCGTTGCCAGGTGAATCGTTTTCATACTTCTGCTAATGGCATCGACCACCCTATTTTCCTTCCCTTTGATATGTTTGATTTTGAAATCAAACTCACTAAGGAGATCCATCCATCTAGCTTGCCCGGCATTGAGTTTTGGTTGATCAAACATGTGTCTCAACCTACAATGGTTTGTCATAAGTCCAAATCTCCTACCCAGGAGGTAATGCATCCACATTTTTAAAGCATGCACTATGACAAACAACTCTAGATCATGGGTAACATAATTGGTTTCGTGCTCATTCAATTTTCTAACTCATAGAAAGTCACACGTCCTTCTTGCATAAGGACTCCTCCGAGTCCATCCTTGTAGACATATGTACACACGAGGAAATCATTATCGGGGTCAGTGATCTTCAGCATGAGTGTGTGGGTCAGAAGGTATTTTAGTGACTGAAATATTTCTTCACATTCTGGTGTCCAAATGAATTTAACCCCCTTCTTATGGAGGGCATTGATTGGACAACCAATCTTGAAAAATCCTTTTATAAACCTCTTATAGTATCCTACTAAGCCCATAAAGGATCTGATATCTGAAACATCCTTTGGGGTAGGCCATTCCATGATAGATCTGATCTTGTCAGGGTCCACTGCCACCCCTTCTTTAGATATAACATGGCCCAAGTAATGTATTTTCTTCTGGAAAAAGTCAAACTTGCTAAACTTAGCGTAGAGCTAATGCTCTCTTAGCACTTGAAGTACAAGTCTAAGATGTTCTTCATGCTCCTCTCTATTCTTGGAGTAGATTAAGATATCATCAATAAAAACCAATACAAAATTGTCTAGGAATTTTGAGTACATTGTTCATCCAGCACATAAAAGTGGCAGGGGCATTGGTTAATCCAAATGGTACTACCAAAAATTCATAGGGACCATATCTTGTCCTGAAGGCAGTTTTGTGGATGTCTTCATCCTTGATTCGGACTTGATGGTATCCAGATGTCAAGTCAATATTTGAGAAAATGGAAGCACCCCCTAATTGGTCGAACAAGTCATCGATTCTTGGCAAGGGGTACTTGTTCTTTATGGTTTCCTTATTGAGTTTTCTATAATCTACGCACAGTCGGAGTGTGCCATCTTTCTTATTCAAAAACATGATTGGTGCTCCCCATGGAGATACAATGGGCGATATGTAGCCTTTATCCATCATTTCTTTTAGTTGTAGCTTGAGCTCAACTAGTTCGGGTGTACTCATTCTATAGGGTGTCCTAGACACTAGCACCACTCCTGGTGCAAGTTCTATCGAGAAGTCAATGTCTCTTCTCGGGGGTAAACCCAATACCTCTTCTAGAAACACATCTCTATAATCCCTTAATAGGGGGTGGTTCTATAGGTTTGGTCTGCCACCATCAACAATATTCAACACCTGTATTGCGTATAGAGGACATCCCTTTCTGCAATACTTCTTCATTTGAAGGGTTGATATTCGTCTCACTGAGACAGGCTTATGGATTCCCCGGAGGGTTATCTTTCTCCCTTATCCATTTATACATTCTAAGGTTTTATGGTAATAGTCTAACTTAGTTTTATATGAAGCTAACCAGTCCATGCCAATAAACAGGTCATAAGATCCTAGGGGAAGTATGTTAAGGGTAGCTTGGGTGAGCAATCCATCCATAATGAATTGGCAAGCTAGTATGACCTCCACTACTTTTCTTTTGGTGCCAGTGGCTAGTTGTACCAACCATGGATTAGCATGTCTATGTGGTTGCAATTTACACTTATCAACAGTTCAAGGGGCCACATAACTCAAATTATAACTTGGGTCAATTAAAATAGAAAGTGGATGGTTGGCGATCATACCTTCCATCTCCACCACTGAAGCTTGGTGGTCATCTTGTTTATTATCCATGACTGCATAAATTTGTGGCATACTCCTAGCCACATAATTGATGGTGGTAGCTTCTTCGATGTTGTAAAATCTCCTACTATTCTGTTTTTTGTGCGGACAGTCCCTCGGTAGGTGTTCTTTTCCACAACCCCAACATTTCAAGGATTCCTTCTTTGGGTTGTCAATCTTTCCTGGGGTTGATATGAAAGGTTTATTTCCACTATGGGAGGGGAAATTATGCTGGTGCACACTTCAGGTAGGAAGGCTCATCCTTGAATCCTTCCTATAGTTATTAAATATTGGGGATTTAAACCCCTTCTTCTTGAACCCTGAACTATTCTTCTTCTTCGAGTCCTCGTGAGGTTCTGTCTGATGCTCAAATTGTTCATAACAATACCTTGCCTTCTAGATAGTGTCTTATATGGTCTTTGGCTCATCAAACTCAATCCTGTTCTGGTAGTTCTGAGGTAACCCACTGATAAATCATTGTACTTTTACCTTCTCCTCTTTTATGTAGGGTACGTACCTCAACAACTCAAGGAATTTATTGACATATTCCTCTATGGTGAGTTGTCCTAGCTTGAGTTCATAGAACTCTTTAGTCTTCTCTTCGAAATATTTTTCTGACAGATACTTCTTCTTGAAGTGCTTCTCAAATCGTTTCCAAGATAGGTCCTCTTCATGGATTCCTTTCACATTCTTAAGGACTTCCCACCAAATGAAAGCCTTTCCATTCAGGTTGAAGGTGGCTATTTGAGTCTTCAAGTTTTCAGAGAAATCATGGACTTTGAAGTACTTCTTTAGTTCAAACAAGTAGGCTTCTTCCTCTTCCCCTTTCTTAATCTCACCATCAAAAGAGGGTTGTTTGTCTTTCTTGAACTCTTCAGGGTCATGACTTTTGGAATTCTTTCATTTCATCCTTTTCCTTTGGGAATGCGAGCTAGTTTTACTACTAGAAGATCCTTCTAAGTCCCCAGTTTCGTTTCCAGAGGATTATCCCAATGAGTGTCCCTTGTCTCCAGGTTGGATATTCCTCAAGGTACTCCTCCTAGTGTGGCCACTTATGGGACCACGTTTTCGTATCTCAGGTGGAATTCGACTCCTCTTCATCTGTCGTCGTTCCACATGAATGGTGGTAGGTCCATGTTGCAACTGTCTCTGTATGTCTGATAAACTCTGCAACAAGACTACATTAATTTCCATTTTCTTCTCTTTCTCTTTTATCAATCTCTCTTTGTCGGCCTTGCATCTCTGTAACTCGGCCACGAGGCTCCTTACAGTCTCAGCCAGATTCGAAGGAGTCTCTAGCACCCTCCTCTCCTTAGATTCTTCGTCTCTATTGTGGGACCCATCCCCCACTTCATGGTGCGTTACCATTCTTTATGCTTGCAGTTTCTCTTAGCTTACCGAACACTTGAGTGCTGAGAAAACACTTGCTATTAGTTAACAATATATTAGTTTACGAACAACACATAACTCATATTCCTTGAACACACACACACACGCAACATGAATCTTTCATTGTTTTCTCTAATAAGGGCTTAACTAGACTTTTTAGGAAGGAAGTAAGGTAGGGTGTCACCCTTAAATCCATTTAATGTAGTTTTTACGCAACTTGTCCATGAGCCCAAGCAGGCCAAGTGATGTAACCATGCTCTGATACCAATTTGTAACACACCCACGGTGGGGCGTTGAAATTTCGTTCTTCTTAAGAACTCAAGACCTCCATTTGGGGTCTCAAATCCCATTTTTTATCGTCCAGGGATTTTTCACTGCGGTTACCATACTTAGAACTGAACTCAAAAATAGTGGATATGCCTCTCTCTAACTCCTTGGTTGTTCATTGGTTGAGGTCATGGAACTTCCACATGGGTCTGACTCAATAGTTTCCTCGCATGCATCAGGACTTCATAATTCGGGTTTTCTTGACCCTCCTGACTTTGATTCTACTGAAGTCCGAACTTGTGGATAGACATTGGTCGAATCGATGGTCCATACTCTGGTCACAACCAATGACTAAGATTGACTTCGGGTCTCGAGATTCAGGAATTCTTGACTCACCTGGCTCCAATTCCACCGAAGTTCCAGAGTTCCAGACTCTCAGAGTTCCAGTCCCTTCACCAACCACATTGGCTAGGTGGGCACGTACCAGGGGCTAACACATAGTTGGATCAGAGGCAACATGTGCCCTCACCCGGAGCGATGCAGGTCACGATCCAAGGGCCTTATGGGGTAGGTGATGCATATAAAACCAGATCACACATGGCTTGTTAAGATTGGATCCACATCACCGGGGATGACCTCACTGTACCTCGTCACCTTGGGCTGACAAACTTATACATTCCTCAGATCTCACGGTTGAGACCTGGTCACGTATACCTATAGATATACGACTCTGGTTACCTTGAGGTTTCAACGTTCGGGAATATTTTTGGCACAAGAGAAACCCTAGGGTTCAACTCTTCAACAATGCACCAACAAAACCCTAACTACCGACCCTTTCAACAACACCTGTGAAGTAGGCGAAGTCTCACTCGAGGTAAAGGCAGGGGGGGTTACAGGACTTAGGTTTCTGTAACCAAGCTGGGGCACAGATCTATGATTACAATACTTCGTAGGGTACTTAGGAACAACACACATTAATTCATTAGCTTTATTGACATTGTAGATCAAACCCTAAGTACATATCGATGTAGTAACAAGACAAAATATACATCACACTTTAGCATCAGAAGTTAGATATAACATGTCCAACATAGACAAAGCACTAAGAATTCATAGATCTATCTATCCTTCATAATAATCAATGCACTAAGAAGATCTACAACATAAATATCACAGCATAAAGCAAACCATCAACACATGATATACGTGGCTCACCCCAGTGTGGGGCTATGTCCACCAACTTCTTCTTATTCTATTATTTTGCTTCAATCTCTTACATTCATCTGCTCCTGTGCACTAAGCCACAGAGCCAAGCTTCGCACTGGACATGTGATCTGCGCATTGTGCACCAAATCCACCTTCCCAAAATTAGGTCAAGGTACAAAGCCAACTCTTCTACTAAGCATAGAGACTTACATACATGGACTGTTGCACAAAGCAACTCATAACTACTTGCCTCTTACACTTAGATATACATACCTCCTACTTCTACATTACATCCTTACATATTTATACTTTTACAAAAAAGGCATAATAATGGGTAAACCCATGGGCCAACATCCCATAACCCATTACATAAACCCTAATGAACCCCTTGTTGGGTCCACAAAATGAGTGAGATCCCACAATCTTAGCTCCGCCTGGGCGCTCCATCTTCAACCAGACTGTCGAAGTCCAAAAGAGGTAAAACCCAACCAATGTTTCCTCAAAACTTGGTCGAGGGACAACATGCCTCCAACACTCACTTGTGACTCGTCCTGAGTCACTCAGATCTGGGAAACACTGCTTCAAAGGCCTCGATCTTATCTTGAGCTACCTCGACCTGCTGCTTCTCCTGAGCCTCTTGGGAAACGAGCTCCTGGAGTAATTGCTCGGTAATAGGCCATTCTAGGTGTTGTTCCACTGTCTCAACCACTTGGTCTAGCTACAAGCCTTGTCCTTCGATCTCTTCAAAGACCATGCAGGATTCATCCTGCACTGGTTGTAGCCTTTGTGTGACCTCCATGACTCTTCCTTGGATGACATTAATCTATTGCTGGGTCGCACGTTGTTCTTGTAATCTCTTCAGTCTATCAACTGCAGTGAGCGACTTCATCTATGCTTGAACTGTCAGTTTCTTCTTCTGCACCTCTTGTACCTTCTCTTCCAACTTCCTAAGTTCTCGGTCTTCCCCAAGGCATTCGTAGGTCTGTGCACTTATGTTGCTTAGCTTCTTGCATTCTGAGGTGAGGAATCTGATTATTTCCATTGCGCTCTTAGCAGCTTCCTCCCTCTGATCACGCACTTCCTGTGGAGTGCTCAGAACTGCTTGGGTCTCCAACTCTGTTACCCTTGCTTGAAGTTATTGGATGGCCTCAACGAGCTCCGTCACTTGGACCTCAACTGCCTCATGTTCCTCCTGTGCCAAGCCTGGCATAGAGCGAAGTGTTTTGCTCACCACATCTTTGACTACAATATTCTCTACGAGCAGTTGGTCCTTTTCCCTCAGTATCTTCTCCTTGTCTTCCTCGAGCATTTCCTGGAACTCATCTTTCTCATTTTCATACGCGGTTACACAGTATTGTGAAAATCATAGTTTCTCCAAGATCTCCTCTTTTTCTTTCTTTAGGGATTATGTGGCATGTTCCTTTTCTTCTTGGACTCGTTGAAGCCAAGTCTTTGTTTCATATGAAATTATTCGAAGTTGGGATAGTTCATCCCCCAACTCTGCAGTCTCTGACGAGGAAGGTGTGATAGGTACTGTGCAACTAACTTGAATAGCTCTTGTATCTCCTTCAACTCCTTCTCAACTCGTACATATAACTCTTCTTTCTTCGCGCCATATCTCTGTAAGAGGTCCTTGGACACATCTTCCATATCTCCACGGAGTAGACTAATTTCACCCTCTGTGAGGGTAGCCTCTAGCTGGGGTTTACTTGCATGGGTCTTCTTTCTTGCCAAGGGTTTCTATGGAGAACCCTTTCTCTTCTTCGATGTTTCTGTCTTGGTAGGGGGATCCTTCGACAATGTAGCTTCACCTTCTCCTTGTTTTTTCCCTTATTCTCCTCCTACTTCTTGATTTACTTCATATCCTCCTTCTCCTGTGGGTGATCCAAGTCTACTTTCTTCCGAGGCGTTGTCTTCCTCATCAGTCTCTATGTCTTGGAATTCCTCCTTTTCTTCTTCTTCTTTGCGTTGGTCTGTCCGACATACTTGGCCCAGGTGACCAAGGGGCTTCCGATGATGTTAGGGTTGGAGAGTTCTGCATCATCAACCGGTACAAGGAACTCTATCAACCACTCCTTCGTGATCTGCTCCATGTCTTCATCGGTGAGCTTATAATAGGACTGCAATTGCTCCTTGCTCTCATCCCTATGCGCAGTGATATAAATGAAATGTCGATCTGCGTGGAACTTAGCTAATGGTCTATACTGGTGCAATGTTTGTGGAGTCATGCGTGGAAAATATCCTATGGAAACCTTAAGCTACTGATAATAGGCATGGAACATCGCGTTCGACTGCCACTGCTTTGACATGTCGTTCGTGTACCATATAGTGGAGAACTTTGCGGCCAATGGCTCCAAAGGTTCAATCTCTGGGAAGGCAGCTCCTTCCAACATTTTCCAAGTGACAAATGTGATCAACACAAGAAACCAACTGAAATGGAACTCGTATCCTTGATCCTATGCTTCATGACAGTCTTTCTCGAGCTCGTTGACGAGGTAGCTCACCCAATTCATTTGCATCCCCTCCACGCATTTTCCTGTGAGGTCCACCACGAACCCGGTGACCTGCATGGGGCAATTATTTATGACGAGCTTGCTAGCTACGAGTTGGCAAGCTAGGTGCACTGTGCCATCCTGGATGGAGGCTACCTTATAGCCTCACTTTCCCTTCTCAACTTTGTCATATGCCTCCTTTATGCGTTGTGCTAGGGAGCGATCTGAAGTCTTCCCTACCTATTGAGGGTTGGGTCCCTACATGCTCAGTACTGTGATCAGGTGGATCAACATCGGATCCACAGTAATGTACCTATCGATCCACAAATATCCTCCATGATAGCATGACAAGAGGATTTTTACGTAAGCGTTAACCTCCTGATGTCAACCAAAATGAGGGATCTTCATTACGTTCAATATTGTGGACTGTGTGAGCTCCTTAATCCACAACTGAGAGACTATGCGACTCTTCTTCCCAGTCATTTTCATCAAATATCTATGTGGAGCGAGCATCGCGTAGTTCTTTCTGTCTCCAAGGTTGAAATCATTGTTCTTCAACGATGGGATCTGTCCCAACTTGCTTCCTTCTACGTGTGTCCCCTTTGGGATGTACGCAGTGATCAATGTATACTCGAATTCTCATGGAATGTTTTCTTTTTTAACCGCGCTAGCCAAAGGTGAGATGTAATTAGGTAAGATCGACGGGATCTTCTTCGCATTAGCCAAATCATCGCGATGCTTACTTCGCTTCTCAGATGCGAGGTTGGTACATTTTGAGCGACGTCCAATCAAGGGGGAAGCCTACATTCCCTTGGTTGATGATGCCTATACTCCCTTGGACATATCTTTATCAGCCATAAAATTCTTCAGAACTTCTTCGACAAATTTCTCTAGCTCGGTGCGCTCGACCGACATTCTCACTGTGAACAAATAAGTCAGAGTAGGTGAATAGATAGCGGGGTAAACAATAGATGACAAGGTTTAATATCACATCTCGACACACACAGTCACTTTGTTTATTGTCTGATAATCACAGGTAGCAAAAAGTGGTCCTGATGCAGCGTCCGACGGGTTAAGTAAGCAAGCGTCGTAACAGATTCCTCCAACAGAAAAGAATGCTCAATCAATGTAAATGATTCTATTGTGGTGCGATCTCAACATCCCAAACACGGTCTATTCGCCCATAAATTCATTTTCTATCCATTCGGAGTGTCATTCTAACGATCGGGGTGCCTCCAACGGTCATATAGCTTCACCATGGCGAAGTCCCATGCTACGCAATTCTGCTGTTCTGGCGAGGTTCAAACCTTGCAAACCTAACTCTTGCGAAGTTCCAATCTGTGAAATCTTCCATCTGTTCTCTGTTACTTCTTGTAGCTTTTCCAACTTAGCCTTCTTCTTACTGAGATTCCTTGCTTTCTTTCCTGTGATCTGAGTCTCTCTAACTGTTTCTAGATTTCTCTTTCCATTATTATTCTTATCTTCTCCTAGCGAAGTGACTTCGCGTTGCTGATGTACTCTCAAAGGGTTTGAAGTTAATATCCATTCTCTTACTATTTCCTGGGTGGATATAATTCTTTCTTGTATGGATAGGTCCTTCAAACGTTCTTGTGTTCCGATAGCTAATTCTCTTGCCTTCTGCTACTTCGACTTATCCTCTCGTTCTTCTATCAGTCGATCTACTTTTATAGCTATGAGATCCCTTAGTTCTTTCTTTTTCTTTTCTGTAGCTTCTTCCTCTGCTTTCCTTTTGATCCGATCCTTCTCGATCCAAGTCTTTCCTAACAAAAGTGGGAAAGGGGCATTGTTATCAACAAACCTAATAACTTAAAATTCCTCTTCTTTCAATGTTCCATGGATGATAACATGTACATTAGCAACTCTTCCACATAGGGTTATCATCTTTAACATAGTTACCAACTTAATGAGAATTGTGACCTCAAAACGAGAACTCTGGCCCAAAAAACCCATATTTTTGCATTAAAAACATGAAATTCAACCCCCAAATGAAAAAGTGGTGCTATCATCATCACCATTTTTTCAAACAGGGTCAAATTACAACACTTTTCAAGTATGGTCTTCAAAACTCATACAGTAGCTCAGAAAAACCTTAAAATTAACACCTAAATAAAAGAGTGACACTAACTAAGAAAAAAAAGTCAAAACGTTAAAATTATGTCTAATTCCGACCTAATTGAAACTTTGGTTTTGACAATAGATCCCTATGGCAAAAAAAACCCAAAATCGGATACAAAATGATCACTTTAAAATTAATTTAATAACTTTTTTTTTTCTTAAATTTACATTGAAAAATAAATAAATAAAAATACAAAAAAAATTGCAATTTTTTTTTTTTTTGTAATGAAGCAAAAAAACACATTTAAAAAAATATTCAATACCCAAATTAAACAAAAAAGAAAAACA
>ML785562.1:538681-556181 GCA_009831015.1 Picea engelmannii
ATTTTTTATATAAATTTTCTTTTGCTTTTGATTTTTTGATTTTATTAATTTTAATTTTTTTTTTCTTAGTTTTTTAAGTTTTTAATTTATCAAAATAAAGTTTAATTATATTTGTTTTCTAAATATTCAAAAATAGTGTTATTTTAGTACAATTATTTTCTATGTATTGAAGTAAGGATGAACAATATGTTAAAAATGATGTTTCTTACTACATTTTAAAAGTATGGAACAATAAATCAATTAAAGAGACACAATTACATGAAAAAACATAGTTTCAAAAAAGTAAATGGAAAAAAATATTTATAAGATTGAAAGGAGCATGAAAAAATTACTAAAAACATACTTGAATAAAAAATAAAAATAAAAAATTAGAAAATTTTGAAAATACATGAAAAACAAGCATTTAAAAAAATAACGTGGAAACATTATGGATTGAAAAATTTAAAATATCCAAAAGCCATCTAAAAAGGGAGGGGGGGTGCTACCAGTAGCACCATTTTTAAAAACAGGGTAAAAAACTTGACCCCCCCAAAAACGAGAACTCTGTAGAGTTCATGTTAAGTTGATAACTATGTTCTTTCCTTTAAACAAGCCTATTCTTCCAAATGAAGGTATCACAGTAGGCTTCCCCAATATTTCCCAAGTTCGAAGTCTCATATTCTTGTATCTATGCTCTGTTTTTCTTTCATTATCTCTAATAAAATCACATCTTTGTGATCATTCATCATTTCTTCCAACTGTTCTAATGCAGTCTGAATTTTCTCTGATTCTTTCTCTTGATGAGCTTCTAACATGCTCTTATTCTCTTGACTCATGTTCATTCTTTCAACTTTAGCAATCATCTTTGGGCAATCCTCAACCTCATGACCAACAATTTTACAACAAAGACAAATAGGACCTATAGCAGGGCATTCCTTAACAAGATGTCTTGGTCTTCTGCAGTTATAAAATAATGTCAATCCTCTCTTTCTCTTGTAAGTTCCCCAACTTCTCTTGTATTGCGCACTAGGATCACAATGCTGAACCTACAATCTGGAAAAATTCTTTCTAGGTTCATGCATCCATTCATTAGTCCAAAAATTCTTTCTATGCATGGGAATAACATATCTTTCTCTATTTCTATCAAATTTATTCAGATCAAATTTTTCTTCTAATTGTACCCTAACTTTAAGACTGGGACATAATCTATCAAACATACCTATATTCATTCTTTCGAAACAAATATTTCCACTTATCTTACTCTATACAAGAACAAAGCTTTACCTCTTTTCTTCAGATCGGGTTTCTTTCTTAGCACAGAGCTTCGCAAGTCAAGTAGAATACTGCGCACTACAACAACAAATCTACGCACATAGCTTCTCTTTTCTTTACTTCAGTTCCTAGCAATCAAAGTTTTAGGTCCCAACAATGGAACCATTTGTTGGGATAGGGGTAGACCCAGGGTTCAACGCTTCAACAACGCACCAACAAAACCCTAACTACCATCCCTTTCAGAAACAGATGCGAAGCAGGCAAAGTCTCACCTGAGGTAGAGGCAGGGGGGGTTACAGGACTCAGGTATCTGTAACCAAGCTGGGACACATATATGTGATTACAATACTTCACAGGGTACTTAGGACCAACACACATTAATTCATTAGCTTTATTCACATCGCAGGTCAAACCCTAAGTACAAATCGACGTAGTAACAAGAAAAAATATACATCACACTTTAGCATCAAAAGTTAGATCTAACACATCCAACATAGACAAAACACTAAGCATTCATAGATCTATCTATCATTCATAATAATCAATGCACTAAGCAGATCTACAACATAAATATCACATCACAAAGAAAACCATCAACACATGATATGCGTGGTTCACCCCAGTGTGGGGTTATGTCCACCAACTGCTTCTTCTTCTATTATTCTACTTCAATCTCTTACATTCATATGCTCCTATGCACTAAGACACAGAGCCAAGCTTCGCACTAGACAATTGATCTGTGCACTGTGCACCAGATCCACCTTCCAAAAATCAGGTCAAGGCATAGAGCCAACTCCTCTACTAAGCACAGAGGCTTACATACATGGTCCATTGCACAAAGAAACTACGAACTACTCGCCTCTGTCACTTATTTGGACATACCTCCTACTTCTACATTACATCCTTACATATTTATACTTTTACGAAAAGGGCCTAATCATGGGTAAACCTATGGGATGAAATCCCATAACCCATTACATAAACCCTAATGAACCTCTTGCTGGGTCCACAAGATAAGTGAGATCCCATGATATCAGCTTTGCCTGGGCGCTCCATCTTTGACAAGACTGTCGAAGTCCAAAAGAGGTCAAACTCGACTAATGTTTCTTCAAACCTTGGTCGAGGGCCAACACGTATTGTTAAGAAAAATCCTCTTACCTTCTGAAGCGTCCAACCTTCGAAGTAGAGGGACTGGTGCTAAGCATCCCTGATATGATGACGGTTGGGGAAAGGATCCTGAGGATCCCATGATCTATAGTGATGGGTCCTTCACATCTTTGGCCTTCGGGGTTTCGGGCCTCGGTTTATTTAGCAAGATAGGTCCACCCAACCACTTGGAAAACCACTTATCGTTGGTCAATCTCATGGGAGACTGAGTCTCTTGGTCACCTTCAACCCATGTAAGGCTAGTAAGGTTGGTCTTACTCTGAAGTCTCAGACTTCTAGAGCCACGAAGCCAAGAGAACATGGTTTCCTTAGGCTTAGCCTTAGGTTTCTGGGTATCGGTCATGTGGGTCCTTTCAAATGGATCTCTTCCACTCATATCTAAATGAAGAGACCTTCTCTTTTCAAGGCTTCAAATTCGCTACCCCTCCTGAGATTTACCATTAAAGGGTTAAGGACTTGGGTCTGGCATTCCGGTTGCACGACAAAGGGGTTTGGAAGAGGTATCCTCTTCGGACGGATGGTTTCAGGTCGACACGGTATCTCCTATCTTGACCATATTAACAACTTATGCCCCCGGAAGCCTTCGAATTTAAACTGGGCATGCAATCTATCAGTTGGAAGTGTAAATTTACAAGGAGATGAAAGCATATACATGACATCGACATTTCACACAGAAGACATTTATAAATGCTTATATGCATAAGTCCAAGTAATCATCCATCATTTCAGTTTAACAAATAAAGAAGGGAAAATACTTATCAGAACCAGACAATGTGAAGCGATTGCTGGAAGGGGTGCCCGTTTCCACCCAACCATAGGCTCTGTCACTCCAAACGGATTAACCACTATCCACCCCCGAGCTATACCATGATTCTCTACTACACAATCCTTTCTGTTGGCTCAAAAAAAATAGGGAGAGAGGTTACTCTCCTCCTCTCGCAGGGTCTTGGCAATGGTTTACACGATATCAAGCAAGGATGACCGACCTTCTTTATCATCTTGTACCATAACCTTCTTCACCATTTTCTATTACCAAAATGATTATTTCCAGTTCTTCCTTAAACCCGAGAGATTCACCTCTCATCCCTTAACTCTTCGCAAGACTCCCTCTGCCCACCACACCTTCCTCTCTTGCCTCTTTCAACAAGGTTGTGTGTGGCTCAAATCCCCAGCCCGCAGTCAAGTTTGGAAGCCTTACAGATAGGTGCTATGCCCCATCCCCTCATTAACTCTTGAGGAGGTCCTGTCACCTACTAGCCTGACTGTAATTCATTTATGGGTCAGAGGACTATTCTGGTCTTGAGCAATTAAATCTAGTAAGTACTGGTTTGGTGAAGGTTAACGCAACCATCCCTAGTCCCCTTCACCATCTCTTTGTATAGAATTCTTGGTATTTCTAAGTACACCCCCCTTTGAGAATTCATGCAACACTATCCATTTTCTAGTAAATAACAAGATTTACATTCATTTACCTTTGATTCAAAGGTCCATCAAATCAACGTTCACACATATGGAGTTTTCCATAGTCTCTTGGCCATTATAGTTATATTTACAAGCTAGGGGAAACAGGGTGTTACATTATTCTCTAGGTGAAGTGACATAGTCCAGGTGAAGTATCCTTGGTGGAGCCAATATTCCACGAGAGAACCATCGTGGTTCCATAAATCCACGAGATTCCAAGGTTGGATTTGGGCATGACGGTTGGAGGTGTCATAGATGATATCGTAGTAGTTTTGCAATGAGGAAGTTTGCAGACACACAACACACAGTATGATAGGCTTCAAATAGTATGAAAGTGGGGTAACCCAGGGTGTTGCAACTCCTTGAACAGAGGTGGATGAATTCATATAATAGAAGCAGGTCATGGATGACTTAAGGCAGGTCAAGTCAAGTGTCTCATCGCGACCTGAGGCATAAGAGACTTGCTTTGTGCAACAGACTAGGATCTACAGGGACTTGAAATGAAGCATCTTGGAGCCAAGTGGTGGACCAAGGGGAGCTCCCACATGTTCTACAGAAGCTGAGCACAACATAAGTATTTTTTATTATGATTTTTTTTTTCACTTAACACAGAAGGCATGGCAAGGATCGGTTTGCAGCAAGCTACAAAGGGTTGTTGCATTGGGTGTCTTCGGTGGAAAGCTTGGAAACCAAGAACATCAGTTGTGTTTTGTTGATCTGGTTATCAGTGGAACAATAATGCAAGGTCTGGTTTACTGAGGTGCCTCGCACAAATTTTTGAAGACTGAGGTAGTGAAGAAGATGGGACTTAGAGTCTCCCCATGTAGAGCTACGGTGAAGAAAGTAAACTCTAAGGAAAAGTTAGCAGCTGGTGTTTCCTTTGTAGTTCACATTTGACTTTACAAGTGGTAAGGTTGAGATAACTTCATGGTGATTCATATGGATGACTTTGAGGTGATTCTTGGGTAGGAGTTCCTAAGGAGGACACATTTGTTCCTCATTCCATGTATGGAAAAGATGGTTATATTTGGTGAATAGAAGGCTTGGGTTGTGCGCACAAATGCAAGGAAGTCTACTGGAAAGGTCTAGCTTGTGTCTACACTGAGTATGAAGAGAGAACTAAGGAGGAATGGATCACAAATTGATGCATCAATTGTTGGAACATTTCAAGAGGATGGAGTGGTGGCACCAATTCCACCTGAACTCACTAACTTGTTGGGTTGTTTTGTAGACAAAATGACAGATGAGTTGAAGAAAGTGCTCCCACCACGACACACTATTGACCACTGTATAGAGATAGATCCTAGGTTGTAGCCACTGACAAGAGCTCCATACCGATTGTTTGGACCTGATTTGAAAGAGTTTAAGTGACAATTGATAGAATTGATTGATATTGGCCTCATTAGTCCATCCAGATCCCTGTATGGTACCTCGGTTCTCTTTAAGAAGAAGAATGACACTTCATAGTTGAGGATGTGTTTGGATTACCGAGCATTGAACAAACAGATTGTGAAGAACTGATACTCATTTCCTTTAGTTGTTGATTTGTTTGAAAATTTGGCAAAGGCCAATGTATTTTCAAAGCTAGACTTGCAACATGGGTATTATTAGGTGTTGATTGTAGAAGGAGACAAGGTGAAGACAACCATGGTGACAAGGTATGGGAGTTATGAGTTCCTAGTGATGCCTTTTGGATTGTGCAATGCCCCTGCAACCTTTTTCACATTGATGGATGACGTGTTGCAGACATTTTTGGACAAGTTTGTTGTGGTGTATTTGGATGACATCGTAGTGTACAATGAAATTATGGAGGATCATAAGAAACATTTGGTACATGTATTTGAGGTGTTTCGACAAAACTAGTTGTTCTTGAATAATTCCAAGTGTATTTTTGGACAAACCGAGTTACCATTCTTGGGGCATTGGATTCGCCAGGGATGCATTCACATGGACCCTACGAAGTTTAAGGAAGTCAAATATTGGGAAGAGTTGTGGATATTTAACAAAGTGAAACTCTTCCTTAGACTACCCAACTACTATCACAATTTCGTAGAGGGATACTCCAAGATTGTTGCACCACTAACTGACTTGTTGAAAAAGGAGAAAGAAAGAACTAGACTGAGAGGAGAAATCTTGTGTTTGAAGAGTTAAAATGAAGAATTTTCACAGCTCCCATGTTGAAGCTTCCATACTTTGTGTAATACCCCAAGGTAGAGCCCCCACTGAATTGTAATTATGTTTATAGGTTGGTGATCCAAGTATTCATAAGTTGGGAGGATTATGTGTTTATTAGGTCGGAGAGCCTAGATGCTAAGGCCAGAGAGCCTATTTTTGTATATGTAATTATGAAGATCATTAATAAAAATGTATTGCTGCGTGTAGACCAACCACAAAGAAAGAGTTATGGGGGGCTAAGCTCCACTTCTAAGGGAAAGGGAAGGGGGATGAGAGGCTAGGAAAAAGGGGCTAAGCTTGAGGGCTTAACCCAAGGGAATATTATAATGTATTTCCTAAAATACTAAGGCTTGGGAAATAAACCCTGTATCCTAAGTTCCTTTGGGGAGAGGAATGAACTCCAAGTGGAGAGGAATGAGGTCCTGGACAACCATGTGTCACCCAGGACACATGCAGATTTATGTGGGAAAAATCCATCATTGTGGGGGATCACCAGGGATTCTTTTCATCTTTCCTCATGAGTTCACTTACGATTTTTTCCCCATTCACTCACGCACTGAGAAGGCATGTAGTCATCCATTTTCTGCCATTGTTGAACCCTGACCATCGTGAACCTCTGTAACTTGCGTGCATTAGTATTTTGCTAATTTGTACCATGCCTTACATGAGTTCTATTGTTTCCTTCGACCTTGCCCATTTGTATTAGTATCTGGACAAAAGAATCAGGTTGTCAGGCCTGTGGTTTCGAAGAGGCGGGTTTTTGGGCCTGTGGATTGAAGAAGTAGGTTGTCAGGCTTGTGATCATCTCTCTCCAAGAGAGAGAGATTATTGGGGAAGTGATTTCTACTTGAGGGAGTCTAGTAGCAGCTACAAAGCTCTAAGAATTCCTGATCCGGCCTGTTGTTGAAGTCTTGGAAGGGAAGTGGAGCATTCGATGGACTATGGAACAATGAAGGTGTATATTCCCATGGTGGGATAGGCATGTGGGGAATGAGAGTCTGTCAGAAGTGGGTGTAAGTAGGCTCCTTGGAGGGAATCCTTCTTGTTACAATGTGCAAATTTTTGTAGTCTCAGCCTAGCCTAGGATTTCCTTTACCCTGGGTGGAGTTTAGTCCCATCTCGAGGGTGGCCCACTACTAATATCTTGGAGTAGTTGTGTCTAAGGATGGGAGGTTTGTGGAAGGTCTACACACAGTTGGTGGTATTCTGATAAAAATATAAGTACCAATTCTATGTTAATTTTACATGTTGTGTTTATTGCATGTTTGTGTTTATTGTCACTTCCGCATGAGAATGTGTATGAGAAGAATGTCTATATCTATTAAATTTTCATTATATATATGCATATTAGAGTTTGAAAAGAGTATAGATTTTTGGTAGAACGTGCCCAACACCGGGATGCATGGGTACGTTAAAATTTGAGAAATTATTTGAAGTGCATACAGATGCATCTGAATTTGATATTGTAGGTGTTTTGACACAAGAGGAACATATGGTTTCCTTTGAGAGTAAAAATATACAATATCACAAATGGAGATACCTCATTCATTAGAAGTAGATGACTACAATGGTACATTGTTTGCAGACTCAGAGACACTACTTGTTGGGAAAGTTGTTTGTCGTGAGCACATAAAACTTTGTGACAAGTTACTTCACAATGCAACCAAATTAATCACCCAGGAAGGAAGGGTGGAAACACTTCCTTGCATATTTTGAAATGACCATTGAGTATAGGTCAGGAAGGATAAACGCTACCACAGATGCCTTGAGAAGAAAGGCACAACTCGTTCTCCTAGAGGAGGAGGACTAGTTGTCTACATTAGGAAACAATTAGATTCATGTCTTGGAAGAGTTGCATGAAAAGATCAAGGAAGGGATAGAGTATGATCACACACCAAAGAACATCATGAAGTAGGTGAAGGGGGGGGGAATGTGGAAGTTTTGGCTATGCAATGGATTATTTTACTTTAGGGAGAGAATCCATGTCCCTAAGTTGTCCAACCTCAGGAGGGAACCCGTGAAGGAATATCATAACTCACCCTAGGTTGGCCACTAAGGACAACAAAGAACAATGATGTTGTCTGAGCAAGGATAATTTTGGGAGTGGATGAAGCAATATATGGAAGAGTACATTCACACTTGCCTTATATTGTAGTAGAATAATATGGAAATAAAAATAAGGTTTGGGCTATTACAATCATTACCGATTCTGAAGAGGTCATGGACGAGTGTATCGATGGAATTAATTACACAAATTCCGATGGTGCAAGGAAACAATGATATTTTGGTCATGGTGGATCAATTCTCCAAGCATGTTTTGTTCATTACGACGAAGATTCCTTGTAGAGCAAAAGAAGTTATGAAATTGTTTTTCAAGTATATAGTGAAGTATTGGGGTCTTTATCTGAACATTGTGTTGGATAGGGATGTGAGGTTCACGAGTAAGTTTTGGAAAATATTATTCAAGATTTTGGGGACAAATTTGTTGAAGAGTTCATCCTACCATCCATAGACATCTTGTTACACATAAAAAATACTCACTTTGATAGTGTCGCAAGTGTCGTCATTATAAAGGTCGCAAGTGTCTCATTTTGCTCACAAGGTCGCAAGTGTCGCATGTTGCTCACAAGTGTCCCAAGTGTCAAAGAAAGAATGCTTCCATGATGCCTATGTCATTCCTATAATGACATGAGGAGGACACTTGAAACACCTCAAACATTTGATTTGGAAGAGGAGAAATGAGTCAGCAGGCTTGCAAGCCTTTTGCCATCTGAAAACACTCAAAAAACTGAGTTTTGGAGGAGAGCGCTCCCCTATACCTCTTTTGGGAGAACTGATGCTCCCCCTTACACTATCTGGGAGCATTATAAAGCTCCTCTGGCCCTTTTGAGGGAGTTCTATGGATTTTGAAAGCGTTGGCGCCCCCCTAAATCCTACTAGGGAGCGCTACAACGCTTCGATGGTCCTTTTGAGGGAGCGCTACCTATTCTGGGCAGTAGTTAAGTGGTTGAGATGAATGGGGGAAGCATCATTTCATTATTGGAAGGCAGTTGAGGTTGAATCCCTAGTCCAGCCATGATCCTAGGGCAGATCCTCAACTGAAGGAGGCAAATCCTCAACTTCCCCAAGGATATCTCAAGTGGTTAAAGCCTCTCCAAGGATATATAAGCAATCTTTCTAATGGTGAAAGAGGACTGGAAAAATGAGAATTACACCAAACTTATGATCTCATAAGTGGTGCTGGAACGAGGAAGAATTGCTAGCATGAAACCTATGATCTCATAGGAAACACACAGTCAGTCAAAGGAGAGTGATCAGTGAAGCTGCTATCATCCAGGTTGTGGATCTTTCGAGCAAGGGTTAGACGAAGGGGACTTGACGAAGCTATCGCATTCGCATCTACGATTGTAAGTACTGCTGTCGTTATTCTCATTAATATGACATGCTTGGTCTGTTTCTTTCTAGTTTGTGTTTGATATTACATGAACTTATCGTTGATAGATAGATCTGTTTTCAAGCTAATATCAATAGAGTAGGAAGTAATCGTACTTTGTTTGTCTATAGGACTCAGCGAGGAGCAAAAGATTGGAGCTCAACTTGGAGCGTGCAGGGAAAAACGTCGATAAAAAGGTACCTCTATTCTCCTTCCCTCTCATGTATTAGTTTGTTTAGATTTGAAAGGAAGTCAGTGTTCACGTTAAGAACTTTCTGTCTTAGAGTTATGGTCTAGCTCTTTGAGGCAATCTACCTGTCCACAGGGACATTTTCCTACAACACATATGGGTAGACCGAATGAATCAACACACTTCTAGAGGACTACTTGCGACACTATGTATAGGAAAATCATATTAATTGACCAGACTTGTTGGACACTGCCGAGTTCAACTACTCAACTATGGGATATGGTCCATTCGAGTTGAAAAACAAACAAAAACTAAAAAATCCTCATTTTCTGGCACAAGGCTACTATGGGATGAATCCATGAGTTGTGGGTTTCGTGAAGAGCTGGTAGGATTGGTCGGAGATAGAATAAATACACTTGACTAATGCAACAAACATAATGAAATAGAGGGTAGATTGTAGTAGGTAGGATGTAGAATTCCAAGTAGGAGATTCTATATTACTCAAGCTAAGTAGAGATTGATTCCCACCACCTAAAGGGATGGATCCATATCTTGTGTGAAGGTATTGTTGGGCCTCAAAAATGTCACATTTATATCCTCTTTTCCCTTCATCATTCCTTACATTTCATCGTCCCATTAACCTTTTATCATACCATTTCTATAATGATACTTGGGTTTTTCCTTGTTATTTTCCATTGTATTCATTTTAGTATTATAAGTGAATTTGTGATTAAATATTAGAAAAATAACATATTTCCATTACATATCAAGGTTGGATGATTTTGATGATGTGTGTAGGCATATTTGAAGATTTCAACTAAGTCAAATATTACCACCTAGCCTCAAATTCGAATTTCATCTTCAAGCTATGAAGATTTGAAGAATATTTGGGACAATCATTCAAGCATATTCAAAGGAGAAGATCATGGAATATTTGGATGGCATATCCTATCTAAGATATGTGAGAGATGTGTGGAGGATTTGAAGGGATCATATCTTCTAATAATGGGAAAGTAGTTGAGAATGGTTGAGAGAATAATGGATCTGTAATTATGACACTCTTCAAGACTCTCATGAATATAAGAGAGTGTTCTCTCTTCATGAGGATCATCATGTTATTCATAATTGGGGAGATTAGTTTGGGAGTTAGAATCATGTTATTCATAATTTAGTCTTGTAATTAGGAGAAAGGGATTCTTAGCTTTGATTCTTTCATTCTTTTTCATTTGATTCTTGTAATATAATTTGAGATTGATATATTGTGTGAGCTCACATATGTTTTTTGTTATTCAACTCTTCACATGTTGTATTGCTTTCCTAGATTAATTTCCTTTTTTCCTAGTTAGTCTTTCAATGCTTTCCTAGATTAATTTCATTTCAGCAATTTAGATTAGATTAGTTCTACTTCAGTCCTGCATATATAGTGCGTGTGCTTCATAAGCCTACGAACCTCAGATTGACAAATTAAATAGTTGGGCAAGTACTATAACGGAATTAAACGACAATGTTTTCGCCTAACATTTTGGCGCCGTTGTCAAGGAAGCACTATGGATTGAGGTTTAGTTTGATTAGTCATGATCCTAAATCCGAGGTGACATATGGGTAAGAACCTTTTTTTCAATATGATTTAACTATGAGTGTCATATTGGAACAACTCGCCTAGATCCTTGCGAAAGATGAGATTTATTCTTCTTAGGAAGAAGAGATCTTGAAAGCATCCCAAAGCTTAAATACTCCTCCAGAAACGAACGAGGAATCAACATCTGAACAACTAGAGGAGGACAATGAGGAGATGCAACATGATCTGAGCGAGGGAAACTACGCCTACGAAAGATATATCGAACAATGGTTTCAAGCGACTAGCAGATTAAATTCTTTTAATTTTTCTTTTTATTTAGAAAGTTTGTAGTCACAGCAACTAGATTCATTCACTCTCAAATATTTCCATTATTCATTTGAAAAATTTCCATTGAACATATTGTTGTAACTGTTACGTGCTTGGCTCCAGTGGAAATTTGCCTACACGTAACCAATATTTAATTCCCAATTAGCATAGGATAGCTAGGTTAATGAATAAAACAACGTTTTTGCTCTAATTGTTTTTAATAAGTATGCTCTCCTCCGTGCTTCGTGCGATCACGAGGATTAGAAAATAGGGATGATTTTGGATGAATGTTTTTGTGTCCATCCTTTGACCAGCAAATAAACACAGTAAAAAAAAATTAATGAATAAAAACAAAACCAATTTACATGTTGTTACAGCATGCTGAAACAGTGAAGTTTCTACATTCTGGTACAACGACATTTTACATGCTATTTCAGTGAAATTTTACTTGCTGAACAGTGACGTTTTTGCTAAATTTGCAAATATGCAAACAAAAAGAAAACCAATAAAACAATAAAACATTAGATGAATAAAAACAAAATGAAATTTTACATGCTGTTACAGCAAAATTTTACATGTTGTTACATCGAAAATTTTACATGTTGTTACAACATGCTGATACAGTGAAAATTTTACATGTTGTTACAATGAAGATTTTACATGATGATACAGAGAAATTTTACATGTTGTTACAGGGAAATTTTACTTACCGAAACAATGACGTTTTGCTGTAACAGTGATTGAATAAATTTGCAGATCTGCAAACAATAAAACAATAAAACAATAATGACATTAGGAAATAATAAAAGAATAAAACGAAACTGAAACTGTGATTAATTGAAATACAAACCCTTTGTTTTCTGTGCACAATCCAACTACGTTTGCAATAATCTTCTATTTTAGTCCATGGCTTGAATCACAACAATATTGTGAATTTTGATGACCATCGATCCAAACTTCTCTATGAGAGACAAGCTCTGGAAATTTTACCACATCAAGCATCATCTAGTTTTCAATTTCTTCAGAGGTAGTTGTCAAAAAATGTAATTGACAAATATGTGTAATTGTTAAAACACATTATTTTAAAATGCATTTTCTGAGCAAACCGAGGTGAATTAGAAAACAATAACACATGGGTTTTCTTGGGAACAAAGACAATTAGGTAACTCGTGAGCGATGTTTTGTATTTCACAACCATTTGGGATAAATTCAGGGTTCTTCGGAGCTCCGTTTTGCAGACTACGTGAGGGAAAAATGATTTGTTTTGCATTGTTTGAATACAACACCCTCCAAGAAGAAGAACTCAAGTTAATAACAAACTCTGCTCCACGTGGCATGTGATCTAAGAGCCCAATTTGATTTACTAATTAGCGCTCTTTGGATTTTCCTCGTTCCCATTAAACAATCAGAAAAATTGGATTTTGGTTTTAATAATTTGCATGATTTCGGTATGAAAATTACAGTTTGTAAGGTCTTGTATTAGTATAATTTGCCTGCAATAATTGGTATTATTGTATTTTTTGTTTGGGATTGATAAAAAAAATTATTGTTTTTTATTTTTGGTTTGTAATATAACAACGAAAATAATTAATAAAAATAACATTTATTTTTGTTTTTGTTGAAACATAAATAAACATTTATTTTGTTTTTTTTGTAATTAAATTATATTTAATATGTTTTTGTTTTGTTTTTTATAAAACAAAAACAATAAAAACAAACAAAGAAAAAAATAATAACTATTTTTTTATTATTATTATAAAACAAAAACAACAAAACAAACAAAGAAAAACAATAAAAAAAAACTTATAAAAACATTGTAAAAATAAAAATATAAAACACTTCAAAACTAAAATACAAATTTGCAAATGGACATTCTAAAAATTGCTGAGTTGTTTTCACGATTTATGTTTTTTTTTGAGTCACTGTCACAACAATTGAAAACAAACCAGTCTGCAAGGACAACAGATATAAAAACACAATTTATTTCTATGAGTTTCTTGCATTCGTACTTATTTCTGTTTTGCATGATATATTCTTCGCAAATCTCACAATTTTTATGCAGGAATTTGTTCTAAGTTTTGCAGGAACGAGGAAACTTGCACTTTGTTGTTGAAGTGATTTTCAAGAATTACAAAATTCTTCAAAGAACACATGCTTTGATAGATAGCTTGAAGGAGCTATTACACAGAAACATTTTTCTGTTACACAACAACATTTTTCTATTGCTCAACAGAAACATTTTGCTATTCCACAGAAACATTTTGTTGTTACACAACCACACTTTTCTATTACACAGAAACATTTTGCTGTAACATAGAAACTTTTTGCGCATATTGATGTTTGCTGTTACACAACGACCATGCTGATACACTATTATTTCCACAAATTTCATGCTGTGAAACTATCCCATTTCTCCTTCAAAGCTGATTAATCATCCTGGTATTGAAGCCCATCTTCCATTGAGTTATCCCTCATGATTTCACACGCCTATTTTTCTGAGTTGCATACATTCCTTTATCTTTTTCAGTTCCTTTTTGCCTTTCCAGTTTTCCTTCTGAATAAAACAAATTCCCTTTCCATGATCACATTGCCTTGATTTCCTTGCCATAAACCCTATTGCTACTGAGATCTTTATATCTATAGTCCTACAAATCTTTTTATAAAAACTCGCATTGAATGATATGGGATTCCTTATGGCCCACCTTTCAACAAGTCTTTCCCCTTCGACCTCAATACATTATCTGGGATATAGACTAGAGTTCCTTTTTGAGTACCTTGAGGCTTGCATGCCTTAATGGCAAGCTCTCTCACTAGCAATCATGGGAATACATCAATGTCCCTTGATCGTTAGATCTTGCAAGTGGCTCGACATCAACCCATCTATTCACACTTCGCATGATGTACTCGGGTACCTTGACACTCATTGACATCACTGGTGAGTTTGTCTCACATTGGTTAACGACATTCATCAATGGTCGGTAATCCAATGATTTATCTTCATGCTCGACATCGACACATTCATTCGCATGATGAGAATTGTAGCATCGGTTTGTAGCGGGTGAAGACTATACACTTTTTCATGATCCCCTCAGCAGTTGTAGGAGTTTGATTTTAGATCTATGAGAGTACCACAGTTCCATATTCTCTGCCTTCCACATTTCTCATGATTCAACAATAGTAGTTCAAATTCCTTCACTTTCCATGATCCAGTTACAACAACAACATCATTAGCCGTTCCATTTTCTTGATCTTGCAACAGTGACACCTTCCATCTTCCATCGGTTACAGTCAGACATTCTTTTCTCCAGCAGTTACAACAGTTGCAGCTACAACGCCAGTCACATTTTCTTGATCCATCAGCCGTAGCCGCAACAACTACATCTACTTTTTGGGTAAGTGGAGGTATGTTCTTTTCTAAGCTTTAATCACACAATTCCTTATATGTTGACTTGAATATTTTGGAAAATTTCCTCGCCATGCTCTCTTTCCTTCCATGACCTACACTAAGTTGCATGAGGGAATGCAACCGATTCAGTTTGGGAGGGAGGGATATATTCACACTAGTACTCCATTTTTCCACTATTATCACTCCATTTTTCCATCTCATTTAACGTTTACCAAATTCCTTTTTTCAACGACACTTTTTTGCATTTCGATTGATACACATATTGGCATAATTCATAAAGATAAAGAAAAAGGCTTTGTTATACACAATGATGCTCTCTTATGCACATTGATAGCTTATTATTTCCAGTGAGTACATGGCTAAATTATTGCAGCAAGAAAATCAATAAGTGAAATGAATGTTGTTAACAAAAGAACCAACATCTTTTGTATTCATTGTTGTCACACAAGAACCAACCATAAGAAAATTTCACATGCTGTTACACATGTATTGCATGCTGTTACACATGTATTTTACATGCTGCTACTCTTGTATGTCAAATCCTAGAAATATTCTTTATTAAAAAGACATCATCAATCAAAGCCATAGTTTAAATGCCAAAAGTTCTTAAGAATATCCATGCATGGTTGCATGAGGACATGCAACAAGTTGAGTTGGGGGGCATGTTGGCCCTAAAAAATGTCACATTTATATCCTCTTTTCCCTTCACCATTCCTTACACTTCATCGTCCCATTAACCTTTTATCATACCATTTCCATAATGATACTTGGGATTTTCCTTATTATTTTCCATTGTATTCATTTTAGTATTATAAGTGAATTTGTGATTAAATATTAGAAAAATAACATATTTTCATTACATATCAAGGTTGGATGAGTTTGATGATGTGTGCATGCATATGTGAAGATGTCAACAAAGTCAAATATTACCACCTAGCCTCAAATTCGAATTTCATCTTCAAGCTTTGAAGATTTGAAGAATATTTGGGACAATCATTCAAGCATATTCAAAGGAGAAGACCATGGAATATTTGGATGGCATATCCTATCTAAGATATGTGAGAGATGTGTGGAGGATTTGAAGGGATCATATCTTCTAATAATGGGAAAGTAGTTGAGAATGGTTGAGAGAATAGTGGATCTRTAATTATGACACTCTTCAAGACTCTCATGTATATAACAGAGTGTTCTCTCTTCATGAGGATTATCATGTTATTCATAATTGGGGAGATTATTTTGGGAGTTAGAATCATGTTATTCATAATTTAGTCTTGTAATTAGCAGAAGGGGATTCTTAGCTTTGATTCTTTCATTGTTATTCTTTTATGCTTTGTCATTTGATTCTTGTAATATAATTTGAGACTGATATATTGTGTGAGCTCACATATGTCTTTTGTCATTCAACTCTTCACATGTTGTATTTCTTTCCTAGATTAATTTCCTGCTTTCCTAGTTAGTCTTTCAATGCTTTCCTATATTAATTTCATTTCAACAATTTAGATTAGATTAGTTCTACTTCAGTCCTGCATATATAGTGCATGTGCTTTGTAAGCCTACGAACCTCAGATTGACAAATTAAATAGTTGGGAAAGTACTACAACGGAATTAAACGACAATATTTTCGCATAACAGGTATGATGGACCATTAAAATTCATTGAGAAGGTTGGAAACTTCATGTATAGATTGGAGTTGTCTTACCAAATGCAACATATTCACCTTGTCTTCCATGTTAGCCAATTAAATTCATGCTAGAGAGACCCAGATGACCCAAGTCGAGTTGATCCATCCAGAGCATCGTCCATGGTTGTAGATAAGCCAGAGTTGGATATAGATAATATTTTGGCGCATGACATCTTGTGATGGGGCAAAGGTTGAATGCATGATTACTTCATCCATTGGAAGGAAAAACTTGACGAAGAGGACAATTAGGAGAGATATGATTCCTTATGGAATTATGAGGATATGATTTGGTAGTTTGATAGAGGTCGTTACAGATTGCAAGTGGTATATAAGTTTCTAGTATGGAAACAATTTTAGCAGGGGAGGAGGTAATTCCTTTCATGACACCCATCGAGCGTGTGCGCTCCTTGGGCATATTTGATGATGGAATGGACAAAGAGCACAAGGGGGAAGCAAATGATTGGGAAAGAACTTTTATTATGGGTGTGGGAAGGAGAAACTTGGGGAATGCTAATGACGTCTGAGCCTAAGGAGGCACACAAACTTATTCCCTTGTGACAGATGATGGATACTTGGGTTACATTTAGGAAAGGTCAGGGAAACTTGGGAGCACGCTGAAGTAGTGGACCCATCTTCCCTTTGAAATGTTAGGATATTTTGACACTTAGGAGTTAGTTAAGATCAACTTGGTCTAATGTGTTGTTAGGTAAAATGTTTGTTTCTTAGTGTGTTTATTTAGTATTCATTTGTAGTTAGATAATTTGACGGTCACAGTATGTTCTCAAGATAGACTGATCCGATGGTTAATATTCTCCTCGATCTTAACAACTACATTGATATTTGGCTTGAAA
>ML785562.1:561181-608355 GCA_009831015.1 Picea engelmannii
GCTTGCTGAGAACAATTTTCAGATTAGGGGGCAGAGCAAAGATAGAGGTCCCAATGTATGAAGGCAATTTAGATGTCGAAGAGCTATTGGATTGGATAAGATCTGTGGAAAAATATTTCGACTATGAAGATGTCGATGAGGAAAGAAGGGTGAGACATGCTATCACCAGACTAAAAGGACATTTAGCGTTGTGGTGGGATGAACTGTGGGCTGAAAGGAGAAGCAAGGGTAAGAAGAAGATAAAGAGTTGGGATGCAATGGTATCCAAGTTGAAGGCTAAGTTCATGCCCAAGGATTATCATATCAATCTGTTTAGGAGGATGCAGAACCTGAGACAGAAAGGGATGACAGTTAAGGAGTACACAAAGGATTTCTATAGGTTGAACATCAGAAATGGACAAAGAGAGAGAGATGAAGAAAAATTTTCCAGGTATATAAATGGCCTAAGATATGAAATCTAGGATGAGATCAATATGATGTCAGTAAGGACAGTGGAATATTATTATCAGTTTGTCCGAAGGCAGAGGGGAATTTGGCTAGAAAATAAAGCCAAAAAGAGAGAGGTAAAAGCTCGATCCCAATAAAAAGAAAGGGATTTACCCATGACAGAGAACAGAAGTCTAAGGATGAGACTGAGAAAACACAAAATCACTTGGAAAGAGGAGGAATTTCCCGAGAAAGACAGGGTGGTGGAAGAAATTCTTCCAGAGGAAGAGGAAGAAGAGGAGGAGGAGATGTAATATGTTATGCCTGTGGAAAGACAAGACACATGTCTTGGGAATGTCCCGATAAGAATAAAGAAGGAGGAGGTGAAGATCACATTTCAGAAGCACAATGAAGAGATTTTGAAGTAGAAGGAGCAGAGGATGGGAGATCCCTGATGTTGAGGAAAGTTCTCTTAAAACCAGAGGAAAAAATTGAAAGGCCGGTGCAGATGAATAGTCTCTTCAGAACAACTTGCAAGACTAAAGACATAGTATGCAAGGTGATAATCGACAGTGGGAGCACTGATAAATTAGTATCCATAGATATGGTGGAGAAATTGGAGTTGGAGACAACTGGACATCCGAAGCCATATAAAGTCTCATGGTTGCAAAAAGGACACCAAGTAATGGTTACTAGACAATGCTTGGTTGAATTTAAGATAAGAGGATATAGAGATGAAATTATGTGTGATGTAATTCCCATGGATGTATTCCATATTTTGTTGGGAAGACCATGGCAGTTTGATAGGAATTTCATTCATGATGGGAGGAAGAATACATACACCTTGGAGAAGAATGGTAGAACATACATGTTGCACCCAATAGAGGAGAAGAAAGCGAGAGAGGAAGCCAACACAAGCATAATTCTCATGAGTGGGAAGGAACTCCTGAAATAAGTCAAGGAAGAACAGGAGATGTAGTTTGTTGTGGTGAGGAAAACTAGAGTTATCCTTAAAATTACTTCAATGGAGGATTTGCTTGATGAAGTTCAAGAATTGTTAGATAATTTTGCTGACATATTGGTGGATGAGCTGCCTAACTCATTTCCACCCATGACAAGTATCAATCACCATATTGACTTAATACCAAGAGCAAGTCCTCCAAACAAGGTAGCATACATATTGACACTTTGAGAGAATGAGGAGGTGAAGAACCAAGTCCAACAGTTGTTAGAAAAGGGTTTGGTTAGGGAAATCTTGAGTCACTGTGCAGTACCAACTGTATTGAGTCCAAAGCAAGATGGAGGATGGAGGATGTGTACATACTCGAGAGCCATTAACAATATCACCATCAGGTATAGATTTTCTTTACCAAGAATGGATGATTTGATGGACTATTTAAGTGGAGCTAATTTATTTTCTAAAATAGATTTGAAAAGTGGATATCAACAAATCAAGATGAGAGAAGGTGATGAATGGAAAACAACCTTTAAGACAAATGAAGTTTTATATGAGTGGATTTTTATGCCATTTGGCTTAACAAATGCCTCGAGTACTTTTATGAGGCTGATGAATAAAATACTGAAGGATTTCATTAGAAATTTTGTGGTTTTATATTTGGATGATATATTGATCTTTAGTAGGAATAAAGAGGAGCATTTGAGGCACCTGGCATTAGTAATGAGGAGGCTACAATAGGAGAAGCTATTGATAAATATGAAGAAGTCCTCTTTTATGAAGACAAAACTCGTTTACTTGGGTTTTTTGATCTCTTCAAATGAACTAAAGATGGATCCATATAAGGTAAAAGAAATCAAAGAATGGCCATCACCAAAGAGCATGTTCGAGGTAAGGAGATTCCATGGATTAGCAAGCTTCTATAGGAAGTTCATTAGAGACTTCAGTGGAACTTGTGTGCCAATGATGGGCACAGTGAAGAATAAGCACAAGTATTTTAAATGGACAAAGGAAGCCGAGAGGAGTTTCAATATATTGAAGGAGAAAATAATAGAATGACCAATTATGGTCTTACCAAATTTTGAGGAGACATTTCAGGTGAGATGTGATGCAAGTGGAGTTGCAATTGGAGTAGTTTTGAGCCAGGATAATAGACCCGTTGATTATTGCAGTGAGAAGCTGAATGAGACCAAGAGAAAATACTCCACGTATGATAAGGAGTTTTATGCCATAGTTCAAGCCTGGAAGAAATGGAGACATTACCTTGTCCCACATGAATTTGTCTTGTATAGCGACAACCGGGCTTTACAATTCATAACCAGGAAGGAAAAATTAAATCAGAGGTATGCAAAATGGGTTGAGTTTATGAAAATTTTTACTTTTGTCATAAAACATATTGTTGGGAATGCTAACAAAGTTGTTGATGCATTAAGCAGGAGATGTTTGATTCTATAGGAATTTCAGGTGAAGACCTTGGGGTTTGAACACCTTAAGGACATGTATTGTGATGATACAAATTTCAAGGAAGCATATGAAGCATGTGAAAATTATGTGCTGAGAGACAAAATCCAGTGGACAAAGTACATGATTCAAGAGGGATTGTTTTTCAAGGGAAATTAGTTGTGCATACCAAAATGATCAATGAGGGATAACCTTTTGAAGGAAAATCATAGTGGAGGATTGGATGGAAATTTTGGCCATGATAAAGTGTTTGTACAATTGAGAAGTTCATACTATTGGCTAGGTATGAGAACAAAAGTGATACATTTTGTGAACATGTATATAATCTGCCAACATGCAAAAGGAAAAAGACAGAACTCTGGATTGTATCAACCATTGCCAATACCAAAGAGGTCGTGGGATGCAATAAGCATGGATTTTGTATTGGGATTGCTAAGAATGAAAAGAGGATTTGATTCCATATTTGTGTTGGTGGATAAATTTTCAAATATGACACATTTTATCCCATGCCAGAAGACCAGTGATGCAATGCATGTTGCAAATCTATTTTTCAAGGAAGTTGTGAAACTTCACGGCCTACCTAGAAGTATTGTCTCAGACAGAGACACAAAATTTGTTGGTCACTTTTGGAGAACACTGTGGAAGAAGTTGGGGACATATTTGTTACTCAACTCAACTTATCACCCTCAGACAAATGGGTAGACTGAGGTGGTAATCGTAAGTTTGGGAAACTTATTGAGGAGTCTGATCATTGAACACCATAATCAATGGGATCAGATTCTGCTGCAAGCAGAATTTGCATACAATGACTCACCTAAAAGGAGAACTGGAAAAATCCCAGTCCAAATATTATATGGAATGCAACCCAGGGGAGTATCTGAGTTGAGAGACTTGGAGCATAGTGATATCAGGAGCGCTGGAGCAGAATATTTTGCCACAGACATGCAGAAGATCCATAGCGAGATCATAGGAAAGTTGCAGAGTTCTAAACAGGAGTATAAATGCAGAGCTGATCAACATCGCAAAGAACTTCAATTTGAATTAGGAGATCAGGTTCTGGAACATCTCAGAAAAGAGAGGTTCCCTAGGGGAACATATAATAAGTTAAAGATGAAAAAGATAGGACCATGTAAGATCTTGAGGAAGTTTGGTGCAAATGCCTACAAGATTGAGCTTCCAGATGGTGTGGGCATATCGCCCATATTCAATGTTTTAGACCTGTATCCTTACAGGAAAGATGACACAGAGGGGTCAGAACATCCAGAGAAGATCCATTGGGAGAAACAAATGCCTGTAGCAGAGAAGACACAAATGGAGAATATTGTGGATCAGAGGATCGGTAAAAAGACCAGGAGGAAAACCTATTTTGAATATCTGGTCAAGTGGAAGGGACACCCGATAGAAGATGCTAGTTGGGAAAATAAATCTACTATACAAAAGCATGGAAGGTCAGTAAAAAAGATCATGGACAGGGGTCCATGGATTTTTTTCAAGAGGAGTATGATGCAGGAGCATCATTGGCAATCACGTGGAGAAAGACTTATCAATGTCAAGGAATCTGTATGGGACCTAAACACTAGTAGTCACAATAGATATTTTGAAGTCCGCCTTAACTCAACGTTGGAATTAATTTTGGGGCACGCTTGAAATCAGGCCGGGAAAATTTGGAGGCACACTTGGATGATTACGAGTGAAATGGGAGACTCCACTACGACTCTAGAATGCGACTGGTCTAGATAGTTGTTAGGTTAAGTTATAGAGTAGACAAGTAGCCAGGAAAAAAACCCTAAGAGACCTCTGTGATAAATAGAGGTTTTGTATGCTAGAATGAGGCTAGTCGGTAGTTGGCTAGAATAGAGATGTTGGGAGAATAAAATAAGATAGAAGTTAGGATAATATTTCAGTAGTTTTTTTGTTGTTCATTTACAACTATAACCATTTTCACTTATGAATGTAACAATGGAAAATTCACCCAATGCATGGTGTGGAAATTGCTTGCAATTCTTTGTATTGTGTTTTCATGAATGAATGAATGAATCTCATTTTGAGTAGATGGAACTATGAATGTTAGGATAAGTATCAATTGTTTCTCTTTTGCGGAAGTAGTGCAAGGTGTGCACACAAAATGGAAGGAGTGTGTTGACGGAATATGTTTCAGTTCCGAATCTCAGAAGAGATAACACGAAAATTTCCCTTTGCGAGGAGTGCAAGGAGAGTGGTGGAAGAAGTGCACAGATCTGAGATTCGATTAAGTGTCGAAGAGTCAAGAAAGGAGAACGCCAGGAAGGAGAGAGGAATTTCTCTTCGATAAATCCTTCAGGATCTGAGTTATCAAAATCCTTGAAATGAAAGGAGTGCATGGGAAATCAAAGTCTTCATGATACCAAAATTAGGAGGAACAACACTTTCATAAGTTTAACAAAGATCCAAGAATCAGACTTGATGAAGGAGTAAATCTTCGAGACCTTTGACCACCTAGAAGATCTTATAACTCTAAAGATCGCGTAAGCGCAAGGGGGAAAGACCTCAGTCGTTCGATCTAAATGCTAGAGAATCAGAACCATCCATTAGGAGGGATGCATGGCGAATGACCAGTGTTTTGCTGACTCGTGCTTTGGAGGATTCAAAGGGAAAAAGCTAAGAATTCATGAAGCTTGAATCCACGACTTGGTCTGAGTTGTTGGATCCAGGAGAGATTTGGACCGTTAATTATCCAGGGTGAAATATCAGAATTTCGGGGATCGTAGGATCAGAGGTGACAAGTCTTTCAACTTTGCGAAATGTGAAATCTCAAAATCATTATGACTGTCAGTCTTGAGGAGAGACCTAGACCGTTGATCTAGTGCCATCATGATTTTGGCTATCGGGAGAATGGAGGCAAGGGAACTCCGAAGTTGCGAAATGCAAAACGACAACTTGATCATAGCCATTGATCAAGGGGAGATCTGGACCGTAGATATCGAGTCATCATGATTTTGGCTATAAGGTGAACAAAGGTAGAAACACTCCCAGGGTCGTGAAACGAAAAATCGCAACGCGTCTTTCACTCGAGCACTTGGTCACCACCAGTGGTCACAAGGGAGAAAGGGCTTAGCAGAGAGGAGCTAGCTCTCATTTGGCATTGACGTTCAAACAACGCTCGGGAGAGAAGCCACGAGTCTCAGACAACCTACGGATTTGGAGATAGGACATTTTTAAGAGGGTTTGGGGTCTAGCAAAGACCCGAAGAGTCAATCAGACTTAGTATCTTGATCGATCCTAGACCGGGAGGACACACAACCATTAGGAGAGAAGGGTGTCTGCATCAACACACATATTCAATCATCCCATATTCTATAGGCAAGGTATATTTATATTTATGAGCTGGGGGAAACAAGGGTATCACAATTCCCTCCCCCTTAAAGGAACATCATCCCCTATGTTCTACCTGCCGATGTGTTCTGTATGTACATAAGTAAACAAAAATGGGTATTCCTGTTTCATGGAATCCTCCATTTCCCATGTAGCCTCATCTGGACCAAAGTGTTTCCATTGCACCTTGACGTGTGCAATGGTTCTATTCCTGAGTGGGACTCCCTTTGTGTCTATTATGTATTGTGGCTCGGGCAGGAATTCTCCCTCTGGTTCTACCTGAATTACATACCAATCAATCATATGATTAGAATCATGTATGTATTTCTTCACTAACGAAACATGGAAAACATTATGTGTCTTCACCGTGGGAGGGAGTGCTAGTCTATATGCTATAGGTCCCACTCTATCCATAATTTAAAAGGGTCCACAATATCAAAGTGCGAGCTTAGCATAGGCTACCATTCTCAAGGAGACTTTCTTAGGTATAAATCGGATATACACATGATCCCCTCCTTTGAACTCTCTTGGAGTCCTCTTTTTGTCTGCATAACTTTTCTGTCTATCCTGAGATATTTTTCAGATTTTGTTTTATCTGAATTACTTGTTGTTCCATTTCCTTTAGCATATCTGGTTCGATAGTAATTATGTCTACTAGGTTATTCTAGTTGATTGGAATATTGCATTTTCTACCATAGAGGGCCTCAAAAGGGCTCATATTCAATGACTCTTGATAGCCATATTTATACGAAAGATCCACCAGTGGTATGTAGTATTCCCACTTCTTGGGTTGATGCATTACATGCATACTCAACATGTCCTCTAATACTTGGTTTACCCTCTCTGTCTGTCCATCAGCTTGAGGGTGATAGGTTGTACTAAATAACAATTTAGTTTCAAAATGAGCAAATAGAGATTTCCAAAAGTTTGAAGTAAATTTTGTATCTCAGTCGAATATGATTTCTTTAGGCATCACATGCAGTCTAAATATTTCCTTCATAAAAATACTGGCAATATCTATTTCCTTGCAAGTTGATTTGATGGGACTAAAGTGAGCAACCTTTCTCAGTTTGTCCACAACTACCATGATGGCATCATTTTGTTTGGTTGATTTTGGTAACCTTGTGATGAAATCCATGGAGATGGTTTCCCATTTCCATTTTGGGATTGGTAGGGGCTGCATCAACCCTGCTGGATGTCAATGCTCTGCTTTAACCCGTTGACACTCTAGACATTTATCTAAGTGATCAACTATGTGTTTTTTTAGTCTGGGCCAATAAGATAGCTTCCTAGTGGCCGTAAAATTTTTCTAATAACCAGGATGACCTGTATATGGCATTTTTTGTATTTCATCCATTATGAGCATCTTCAAGTCATCGCAATTTGGAATTTACAACCTACCTTTGTAAGTTAGAAAGCCATGATTCAACCATTGATAATCCTCATAATTCATCCATGTGGGATCTTTCTCAAGTATGATTTCACAGTCTTGAAAAATGCATTTGTTTCTTGTGCACTTTTGACTTAGATATCAGAAACATCCCTTGGGGTAGGCCAATACATAATGAATTTGATATTGTCAGGATCAATTGCCACTCCTTCTTCAGAAATAACATGGCCTAAGTAGTGGACTTGTTTTTGAAAAAAGTCACACTTACTAAACTTAGCATAGAGATGATGTTCTCTTATTACTTGAAGCACTAACTTGAGATGTTCTTCATGTTCTTCCATATTATTAGAATATATTGGGATATCATCAATGAAAACCAACACAAATATATCCAGAAACTTACTGAGTACATTATTCATTAAGCACATAAAAGTGGTTGGTGCATTGGTAAGCCCAAATGGCACCACCACAAATTCATAGTGACCATATCTTGTCCTAAAGGCTATTTTGTGGATTTCTTCATCCTTCATTAAGACTTGACGGCATCCATACCTCAATTCAATCCTAGAGAAAATTGTAGCATCCCTTAATTGGTCAAACAAGTCATCAATGCTTAGCAAGGGATACTTATTCTTAATGGTCATCTTATTGAGTTTTCTATAGTATATGCACAACCTGAGGGTGCCATCCTTTTTTTCATAAACAAGGCTGGTGCTTCCCATGGGGACACACTAGGATGAATGTAGCCATTTTCCAACATCTCCTTTAGCTTTAGTTTGAGCTCAACTAGCTCTATCGTACTCATTCTCTAGGGTGTTCTAGAAATTGGCACCGCTCCCGATACAAGTTCTATTGAAAAGTCAATATATCTTCTTGGAGGTTGACCTAGTACCTCTTTTGGAAACAAATATTTATACTCTCTTAGTATGAGATAGTCCTCTAGGCTTGGTTTATTGGCTTGAACAAAGTTCAACACTTGTATTTCATACAAGGGACATCCTTTTCTACAATAATTCTTCACTTGAAGGGATGATATTTGTCTCACTAAGACAGGCGTTTGAATCCCTTGTAGGGTTATTTTTCTCCCTCCTGCATCTTCACACTCCAAATTTTTATTGTAATAGTCCAACTTGGTTTTATGGGAAGCTAACTGGTCCATGCCAATCAATAGGTCATAAGATCCTAAAGGGAGTATGTTTAAGGTGGCTTGGGTGGGTAATCCATTCATAATGAGTTGGCATGCTGGTATGACCTATGTTACCTTTCTTTTGGTTCGAGTGGCTAGTTGTACCAGCTATGATTTAACATGTTTTACTTGATGCAATTTACATTTCTCAACAATTTGAGGGGCAACATAACTTAGATTAGAACCAGGGTCAATTAAAATGGAAACTAGTTGATTGGAAATGATACCTTCCATCTCCACCACTGAAGCTTGGTGGTCATCTTGTCTATTATCCAAGGATGCATATATTTGTGGCATGCTCCTAGCCACATCATTGACTATGGTAGCCTATTGGATGTTGTAGATCATCCTATTGTTATGTTGCCTATGCAGATAGTCCCTCAACATATGTTCTTCTCCACAACCCCAACATTTAAAAGGTTCTCTCTTTTTGTTATCAATCTTAGTTGGGGCTGCTCCAAAGGGTTTATTACCACTATGAGATGGAAAGTTATGCTGATATACACTTCTAGTAGGAGGGATCGTCTTATAAATGTTCCCATGGTTCTTAAATCTTGAGGATTTAAATGCCTTCTTATTAAATCCCTAATTACTCTTCTTATTCCATTCCTCATGAGGTTATGTCTTATTCTTGAATTTCTCATAGCAAAACCTTTCCTTCCAGATAGTATCTTCTAAGTTCTTTGGCTCATCAAATTCAATTCTTTCCCGAAAGGACTGAGGCAGTCCACTAATGAATCATTGCATCTTTACCTTTCATCCTTTATGTAGGGCACATACCTCATAAACTCTATAAATTTTTTAATATATTCATATATTGTGAGTTGTCCCATCTCGATTTAATAGAACTCCTTGGTATTCCCATCAAAGTATTTCTCTGACATATACTTATTCTTGAAGAATTTTTTAAATTGTTTCCAAGACAAGTCCTTCTCATGGATTCCTTTCACATTCTTAAGGTCTTCCCAAAAAATGGAGGCCTTTCCATTCAGGTTGAAAATGGATATTCAAGCCTTTAATTTTTCAGAGTAGTCATGGAATCTGAAGTAGTTCTTCAAGCCTAGTAGCCAGACTTTTGCTTCTTCCCCCTTTTTAATTTCTCCGTCGAAAGTGGGTGGTTTGGATTTCTTAAATTCTTCAGGGTCATGGCTCTTGGAATGTTTCATCTTCTTTCTTTTCCTTTGGGAATGTGAACTAGTTTTTCTACTAGAAGATCCCTTGCAGTTGTCATTTTCCTCACTAGAGGATTATTCCATTGAGTGTCTTTTGGATCCATGTTGGGTCGTCTTTGAGGTTCTCCTCCTTGTGTGGCCACTTTCAGGACCATGATTTTGTATCTCAGGTGGAATTTGAGTTTTCTTAGTGTGATGTCTGTCCACATGACTAGATGTTGGTCCATGTTGCAACTAACTTTGTATATTTGATAGGATTTTCAGTAGGATTGCATTAATTTCAATTTTCTTTTCCTGTTCTTTTATCATACTTTCATTTCCATCCTTACAACTTTGTAATTTTTCCATGAGGCATCTTACAGTTTCAGCCAAATCTGGAGGGGTTTCCACTACCCTCCTCTCATTAGACTCTTTCTCTCTATTGTGGGATATCCCCCCCAATTCATGGTGTGTCACCATCCTGCTCGTTGTAGTTTTCCTGTTGTCCACTAACCACTTGATTGTTGATAAAACATTATGTGTTAGTTAATTATCTTACTAGTTTATGAAATACTAATCACACAGTTCATAATTTCGAAACATATAACAACAACAAGTATCATTCCTCTCTTCAACAATGGTTTAAATAGGTCTCTTGTGAAAGGGGTAAGTTAGGGTGTTACCCTTAAAATTTCTCTAACAAGATTTTTAAGCGACTCATTCATGAGCCCAAGAAATACAAGTGTTGTAACCTTTCTCTGATACCAATTTGTAACACACCCAACCCATTAAAGGGATTTTTAAGGGATGGGGCATAAAAATTATGCTTTCCTTAATTAACTCAAATCCTTTCCCATGAGATCTTTGTCCTCTTCTGCTCATCAAGGGCTATCTAGAAAATTCTACCCTGCTCAAATCCAAGATTTGGATTGGGAGATACACCCTTCTAAAATTATCTGGGTGTTATTAGTCAAGGGCCATGTGGTGCCTACATAGTTCTATCTCATGGATACCATCCCAAGTTTTCCAAAAGTCCCAGAGATTCTCCAACGTCCCCACATCTATGGTGGAAGTCCATCCACTGTCAAATACAACAACGAATCTTCTTCCTTGTTTAACACATAATCTTAAGGGAAATTTGACATTCGACACTTCGACACTGAATGCCCCTTTTTCCTTTTACACGCCTATCCTCCGGAGTCCTAAAATCCCAAAATCTCGAAGGACCCTGAAACCTTATGACGTGGCTCTGGCCTTTGGCCCTTTCGACTTATCTATGATTGTACACCCCAAACCTCTCAAGTTTCAAATTCTCAAACTTCCAAAGGGTTCACCCTTACATGTGGTGTCGTATTAAATACAAAAGTAGGGATAGGTGGGTCCCAAGTACTCCACCCACTAATAAACCAAGAGTATATGTGCCAAGGGGTGACACGTGGTAGGGAAGAGGTGAAATGTTGCCAAATCAGTGGGTGACACGTGTCACGTTCTAATGGGAACATAGAGTCTATGAAAAGTACAAATAAAGGTGATACTTGGCACTTCGGTCATGGGTCCACATCACCGTGGGTGACATCAGTGTGCCACGTCACTCTGGATTAAGAACCTTCCAATTCCCCTTAGATATAACAGTCGAGATGTGTCCACATAGATCCATATATCTATGGCCTCTGTTTCTTCGCAGCTTCGAAATTCATGGAATCTATTGTATGACTCCCTTGTTACTCCTGGAGTGGTCAGCTTCAGATTGACCATGACGCAGAACCAACAGATGACATTTGGTAGAAAATAAGGGTCACACATGGACCAATTAACAGGTGACACATGTCAAGGCCTATTTTAGACCTAGGGTCTGTGAAATCTATGAATCAGGGTGACACATGTCACACCCACTATGAGGCCACATCATCCTAAGTGATGTCAACATACCACTTCACTCCAGCCTTCGACAATCCAAATATATTCGTGTGCACCATCATGTCGAACCTCCCAGAGTAGGACTTTGCTGAATTAATTTACGCTATCCTTTCACTAGGCTTGATCTGGCAATTGAGAAGGGTTTTGAAGGATCCTTAGATCCATGTTCCTCATTACTTTGCAAACTTGACATTAAGGGGTTTTGTCTTTATGACAACTTGGTTCTCCCGAAGCGGTCAATTTCAGACTGAGCGTGGTGTCATCTTATCTCTGAGAAGAGATGTGACAGCTACTCGCATTCACAATAAGATGATTTACAATGAGGCTCTAAAGGCCTTTTTAACATAAAGAAAATCCAAAACCCTAATCCCAAAAGATGAAAAACCAATAGTTTTGTGGACCCCATTTTGGGTAGTTTGGTGTATCAACTTCTCGGGGGTGTAAATTTGGCATACAATCTCTCCATTTGGGGAAAATGATAACTCGTTGGAAAGGTCTATATGAGGAATATACATGTTGTCGTCATAATTTAAATCTAACTACAACTAACTGTGGCAAGCCCTAGAAATGATATTTAGGGAAATCCCTAAAAACAATGTTTAGGACAAGCCCTAAAAACGATGTTTAGGGCCTCAAAATGGCCCCAAAATTTTGGTACTCGAAAACTAGGAACAAAACTGCCAAACCGAAACTTCCAAAATGAGCCAGTTGGAATAGGTGGGTGGCCATCGATATACACCTGGATCAAACAACTCTTTTATTGCTAAGCATAGGAAAATAGAAAACCATCCAAATGCAGGGGCTTACAAAAGAATAATAAGCATTTCCATTATGATTCAAATGCTGCAGATCTTAGTCATAGACGCGGTCATTCAATCATCATTTCAATTCTCGCACACAGGGTAAGAGAATACTTATCAAGAAAATTAGATAGTGAAGCAACTGTTGAGATGGGTGCCCTTTTCCACCCAACCGTAGGCACAACCACTCATGAAAGGATTTACCACTGGCCACCCCCTAGCTAGACCATGATTCTCTGAGAGAGACTCTTTCTTCTTGTTCAGTGATATTCATGGACAAAGGTTACTCTCCTCCTCCCACAGGACTTGGAAAAATGATTTTTTCTCTACCAAGCAAGGGGTTTTGAAATCTTCTCTGCAACCCCATTCATCAACTCAGACTAAAAACAATGCCAGCAAGGGGGTGTTTTCATTCTCTCTTGAACCAGAGAGTTGCATGTGCTCTTCTCTTTTTTTTTCAATCCCCTCTGCCCACAAGTTCCTTTAGTTTCTTTCCTTCCTCAGAAAGATTGCATGGGTCTGAATCCCCATCTCATGGCCAGGTCAGTAAATCTTTTAGATGTGTACTTTTCCCATATCCTCATTAACTCTTGAGGAGGACTTCTCAACTACTAGCCTGACTGGTAACTTATTTCTGGGTCAGAGGACTGTTTTGGGTCTAAGAAATTTAAATCCAGTAAGGGGGGTCATCTCAACCATATTTGGTTCCTCTTACCATCTCTTTCATAGCATCATGGTCTACCTTGGCAAACCCCCTGCTCAATAGTTATGCACCACTATCCATTTTATTTAATAACAAAAAATACACACACACACACACACACACACACACACATATTACCTTCTATAATAAAAAGGTTCTTCAGTTCTAATGTCCACACATATTCAATTTTCTCATAGTCTATAGGAAATTTATAGTTATATTTACAAGCTAGGCGAAAAAGGGGTATTACAAAGACCCTTTCTCATTGTAAATCGAGATCATGAAGCCATGTTTCCTAATCTCTGGTTTATGCAATTTCCATACATTTTGGCCTGAAAGGACTATTCCATTGCATCTCGATTGCTCGTTTCAATTAGTAAAACTTTTCATTTCACTCAAAAGGTTTTCTATTTTCCCAAGATACGACTATTTCAATCAGATACATAGGTATAAATCTTGAATACATCTCTCTAAATTTTTGCAGAGATAACATTCATATTTTTTTTGGTTTTCTATTTTTATTTCTAAGTTGTTACTCTTTTCAATCTACATATTCTCTTTTCCCTACACCCTGTGTGATCTTGGGAAATAAAAAAAAAATTGAAAAGGGTTTTCATATGTACATATGTTCTTTGTTGTATTCTCTGTGCGATCTCGGTAAATAAAAAATAGAGGTAAAACTTTCATTTTCCGGGTAAGGTAGCTGAGATCTAACCCTTATTGTATTTGAGAAATGATTTTTTTTTTCTTGTGTGAAAAGAGTTTTTTCTAAGCATGCTCTCCAAGGCCCTCAACAAAAAAAACAACAACAATCCTTTTTCCAAACAATACAATTTTTTTTGCACTAGCTCACTTGGTTAAAAGTTACTTTATTAAGTAATATGTCTTGAGTTCAAGTCTCTTTTTTGTTTATTTTTTCAAATGTTTATGCATTCATTGTAAAGTGTATTTCACTTAAATTATAAAAGTGAATCACTATAATTAGCCTTAATATTTTAAGTTATTTATTTTTCATGCAACTTTCATTTATATAGTAACTTTATTGTAAAAGTGATCCCTGCTTATTCTATAAAAGTTGGTCACTTCATAAACAACTTATTTGTAAAAGATAAGTTATTAGCAGGGGTATCACCACATGGATCGACTTGTACTTTCCATGTGACTCTTTGGTTACCATTTATGCCTTTTTTTCAAAAGGGCATAACTTTAAGTCTTTGCTTTAACTTTCAAAGTCACAAATTCAATTCACATTTGAAGTCTATTTTCAGTGCCATTATTTTAACAACCCATTTTTTCGAAATATTTCCATCTAGACCATGAGTTTCAATATTTTCTACATATTTAATATGGTCTCTCCCAATGAGATTTTTATTACTAGTACCAACTACTTCTAATGGAAATCCCATATGGAGGATTTATTAAGAAATAAAGGATTGTACCAAATTACCTTGGGAAAAGAAGAAGAACCCAATAATGATGGAAAGTATGCCAAATGGATTAATAGGAATGATGACGCCTGTGCACTAATCAAAATGCCCATCTCTCTTGATTTAAGGTTTCAACTTCAACGACTTGATTCCCCTAATAAATCTTGGGAAAAAATTAAAACTGTGTTTAGTAAACACAATATTATTCGAGCTCACCAGTTGGAAAATCAATTAATGAATTTAAGTCCAAATGATTTTCCTTGCATTGAAGATTGCTTGTCTAAGTTCAAAACACTTAGAATTTTGTGTATAGAATGTGTATTATATATGTGGGAAGATCAATTCATAAATGTTATTATTGCTAAGCTTGGTACTGCATATTATGTTTTTTTATCTACCTTTTATGCCACCAGAGAATCTCTAGGGAGTGCTTATAAAAAAACCTCTCTTGAGTCATTTTGTGAGGCTATGATTCGATAGAAAGATAAGCTTCTGGAACTTGGATTGATTGGAACTGCAGGTACATCCAATAAATTCTTAGTGTCCCAATAGAAAGATAAATCCAAGAATTCCAAGAAGCAACACCCTTGCCACAACAAGTAAAACAAGGGTCCCAAAGCCTCTTATCCAACTTCTTCTCCTAATGGTGACAAAGGAGAAAAATCTAAAAATAAGAAGATTGACAAACATTGCAACTTCTATGGGAAATATGGTCAAGATGATTCCAAATGTTTTAAGAAGATGACAACTTTAGAAGCAACCATGAAGAAGAACAACATCAATATTTATGCTTCTTGTTATTGTTCTTCTTATTCTTCTTCTCATGGACATGCACTTTATTCTTTTGGTTTCTCCTTCAATGCAACTTCTACTTCTTCTTCTGATGAATGGATTATTGATTCTAGAGCATCTTATCATATGGATAAGGATAAAGCCATATTTGTTTCCTTAAATGAATGTAACACCAAGAAAATATTTGTTGGTGATGATAGATATCTTAGCATTGTAGGGTCCTGAACAATTCAAGTAGATAATGGTCATTTCAATTATGTATTATGTGTTCCAATTCTTTCCTACATCCTTCTATCAGTATATCATATTACTCATTCAATTGAAGGAAAAACGATAGAGTTTTCACCTCACTGAGTTGTAATCAAGGATCTAAAATATCCTAAACATGCTCTTTCAATTGGAATTTATAAAGATATTACCAGGTTGTACAATTTTGACAACTTTGGGTCATGATCTTTTCCATCATTTTTTGTTGCTCATAGCGACGACTAGAGAAAACTTTAGCATGAGCGATTTGGTCATATAAATTGTCACTCATTGCAGAAAATATGTAATCAACATATGGTGACTGATTTTCCTATTTTTTATTGCAGAGATGGTGTTTGTGCTAGTTGTGTTCTCAACAAACATTACTAGGACAATTTTGACAAATGTCCCTCTTGGCACGCCTCATCCAATTTTTTCCCTTTTTTTTTCTGGGTGAAAGTATTTCTTAACTTACATTAATGAATTTTCCAGAAAAACTTGGGTTTACTTATTAAAACTTAAGAGAGAAGTTTTTGACAATTTTTTGGACTACAAGGCCCTTGCAGAAAAACAATATGGACATCAACTTCAAAAGTTATGAATAAATAAAGGAGGTGAATACGTGAACAATAATTTTACAAGTTACTGCACTACACAAGGCATCCAAATGAAACACATTGTTCCATATAAACCACAACAAAATGTTGTTGTTGAGAGAAAGAACCAGACATTAAAATAAATGGCTAATTGTATGACCCAATCTAAGGGATTAAGTCTAAAGTATTGGGTGGAATTCATTAACTATGAAAATTACATAGTAAATAACACTCCAACAAAGGATCTTAAGAATATAACATTGGAATAAATATGGAATAACATTAATCCAAACGTAAGCCACTTTCATGTATTTTGTAGTGTAGCATGGGCTCACATTCTTGATGAGAAAAGGAAAGCATTGGACAAGTGTATATTTGTTGGTTATTCTGAAGATGTTGAAGGTTACAAGCTTCTTCAGCCTTATTTTAATGAAATTATTATTAGAAGAGATGTTAAATTTGATGAAAATGTCTTGGCCTACAAGCCTAATTCAATGTTTGTGCTTTATTCATCTTGCAATCCATATTCAACGTTTGTGCCTTCTTTTGTTCCTATTTTGGTTTCTTCTTCTTCAAGTGATTACAATGTGGATGAAAATCTACCTCCTCCTTCTCACCTTCCTCTAGATGAGTCCATTGAACATGAACCTAAACCAACAACATTTCTTCCTAGATGGGTCCCTTCAACATGATAAGAAGTTGGTGATCTTGCTGGTGATCCTTCAGATCAACGTCAGACATGTTCACAGTTTGAGCGAGCCTTTTCTCTTTTGGGTCAAGTTTTAGAGACTCGTGATCCAAAGAAATTTGTAGAAGCTTCAAGTTATCCAGATCGAGATACAACACTGATTGAAGAGTATCATTCTTTAATGGCCAACAATACTTGGGATGTTTTACCTCTTCTAAAAGGAAGAAAAATTATCATATGTAAGTAGGTCTATAGAACTAAGTAAGAATCATATGGAAATGTTGAAAGACACAAGGCTCTGTTAGCTACCAATGGATTCTACCAAGTTGGAGGAATTAGATATAATGAAACATTTTCCCATGTACCCAAAATGAATTTCATATTCCTTGTTCTAACCCTTGTAGCCTGACATAACTAGGAGGTCCATCATATGGATGTCAAATCCTCCTTATTGCATGGGGACTTTCAAGAATAAATCTACATGGAACAACCTCCTGTCTATGTCCAGAATGACTCTATCCTTGTTTGTCTCCTTAAGAAATGTCTTTATGGTCTTAAGCAAGACTCGAGCTTGGTATACCAAAATGGACAACTTTCTTATTGACACTAAATTTTCTAGATTTCATTCTTATCCTAATGTCTATACCAAAAAAAGGAAGCTATATCATAATGATTGTTATTTATATTGATGATATTATCCTCATGGGTAGTGACCCTAAAATTTTAAACCATGTGAAAAACAACCTTAAGAATAAATTTGAAATGACTGACTTAGGGTATTTGCATTATTTCCTTCACCTCCAAGTTTTGCAAACCAAGGAAGGAATTTTTTTTCCCAGTATAAGTATTCTTGTGACCTTATTCATATCTTTCACATGGAAGATTTAAAACCAACCCCTTCTCCCTTCCAATCTGGAGTCAAACTTACTACCACCTATAATTCTCTCGAAGTCGATGCCACTTTGTACCATCAATTAGTTGGTAGCCTCTTATACTTTAATCATACTCATATCGATCTTTATTTTGTTGTTGGTCTTGTTTCCCGATATATGAAAACACCCCATTAAAGCCATTGGAAATAATCTAAGAGGATACTTTGGTATGTATGGGGTACAATTTAGTTCAAGATACATTATCGTTTATGGGGAACTCCTTTATTGGTTGGTTTCACTGATTTAGATTGGGCCGACGACCCCAATGATTGGAAGTCTACTGCAGGTTATGTTTTCAGCCTTGGTTCGGAACCTATCATTTGGGCCTGTAAGAAACAATAGGCTATTTATCTTTCTTCAACAGAAGAAGAGTACCAAGAAACAATTAATAGAAGTTATGAACCCTTGTGGCTTTAACAAATCCTTTCAAAGTTTCGATTCCAGTAGCAACATACGACCACTCTTTGGTGCGATAACCAGAGTGCCATCAAGATCGTAAAATATCTAGTTTCAACATAAACACAACAAACACATTGAGATACACATGCAATTAATCATAAATCTCTTTCATGATAGATTTATTGAATTTCTTGTATTCCCTATAGAAGATCAAGTTGCAAACATTTTTACAAAGTCTCTTATAGAAGAGAAGTTTTCCAAACTTCGATCTATGTTAGGAGTTTAGGAAGTTGTCCTTAGGGGGGGGTAGTTCTAATGCCTCCTTCCTTCCCCTATTATGTCACATTTTAAATCCTTCAATCCTATCCCAAGTTGTTCTTAAGGGGGGATGTTAGGATATTTAGAAACTTTGGAGTTAGTTAAGATCAACTTGGCCTAATGTGTTGTTAGGTAAAAAGTGTATTTCTTTAGTATGCATTAGTATGCATTTGTATTTAGGTAATCCGATGGTCACAATATGTTCCCGACATAGAGTGATCTGAAGGTTCATATTCTCATCAATCTTAATGACTACATTGATCCATGGCTTAACACCCAATTGGTCCTTGATCTATATTTAAATAGCATGGAGGGTCATTTGCCAATGATCTATTGTGAGAAAATCTCTTGTAATTCTCTCTTTAATATTTTTATTTTGCATTAATAAATTGCTCCAAGTGGGAATGTTGTCTAGGAATGTGGATGTTTCCCCGTAGTGGTTTTACCACGCCAAACATCGGTGTGTTGATATTTGATATAGTTGTGTGAGTGGTTACTAAAGGTGCTCGTCCCATGTTTGAGTACCTGTGTTGTTGAACATGAAGCATGGGTGCACCAGAGAGGTTGGACGACCCAATCAGAACACCCACAAAGAGTCATGATGATCGACATAAGGAAGAGCACAAGGAAAGCGGTGCATGACCAAGGATGGGGCACAACGGTCCAAGAGATGTGATGGTGGATGGGAGAATGAGCTCGTTTAGGTGCACTGGGTCCACAGAGGGGCATGACAATTCAATTGAGTGTGATGATTCACAAAGGGGCGTGACACACCCAAAAGACAATATGTTTTGCACAAGTGACCCTTGGAGTCCCTATAACAAAACAAGGGTGCACAACCATAGAAACAAGAAAAACGTGCATGCAAGAGACATGGAGGTCTGAGGCTAGGCACACAAGTGGGGCACACCTCAGTCTGAGGCAAGAAGGAACATAGGGGAAATGATTGGTTTGATAGAAACAAAAGTCTGGACAATTTTATATATGAGGCAGAGTCGTGAGACTCTGCCTATCTATGTAACAGGGACAATAGTGCCTTGTTCGTAAAGATTTGTTTATGTTTCACAATATAATAAACAAAGGTAAGTATTAGGAACCTCTGTTGTCGTTCACGCTATATCTATGTCTCTTGTATTTCACATGTTTTTTGTCGTATTCCAAATTGACTAAGTGTTAAAGAATGTTAACAAATGTCTAAGTATACAACTTAGTTTCATAGAGTAATGATGTGTCTCATCTGTAGCCTAGAACAAAGTATGGCTATGATCTAGGTGAAGAGGTGTATTTCAGATGAAGTATACTTGGTTGAGCCAAACTGTTAAGAGAGAACTTCCATGGTACCACATGTCCACGCGATGCCAAGGTTGGACATGGACATGACTCTTGAGGGTGTGACAATAATGAACATACACAACTAAATGACATAATTTTAATCAAACGTTAAAACTTTGGTTAAATAATTTGTATGGCGAGAAAATTTGAAACAAAAAAATAAATATAATTATAAGTGAACTTAGTTAAACAATATGCATTGTCATAGTAATTTAAATTCAAAATGAATATAAAACACATTAACTTGTCTTTTAACTATGTTTATTAGTTGCTTGTTGATTTCAACCAAAATTTAGACATAATCAGTTTTATTTTAAAACTTTTAGTGGCACGATAATCGACATGAGCATTCAAACGAATTTTAACAAGTGTAGTTGCGGAGCAACAAGTCCCTACGAAGAAGGCAGAAATACAACTTCCCCAAAGTCAGGGACTTGCTGCTCCTGGTAGACAAGACTTGTCTCTTTAATTTCATGGCAAGATATGACCGGAATGGAACTTGGAGTTCACTCATTTTCAAGATGGGAAAAACTTTAATAGTTCAAAACCCTAAAACCTTAAGTGAACTTAACCAAAATATTCCCTTTGTCTATCAGTATTTTTGTCTTGCCAGATCTCAATTGATAGGTCTTGTAGCCCTGTAAAAGTCTAGAGTCTGTGAGTAGCGCCGATGTATAAGTCTCAATCCCAGTAGTAAGTTAATATGCTCTAATAAAACTCTGTGGAGAACTTCTTGTTTCGTACTGGAATACCTATCAATTCAGTTACAGTGATTGCAAATACAACTAGTCTTCTGAAGGTGTCTTTGAATGAATTGAAGGAGAATTGGAAGCCATTGTAATTAGTTAATTACTTCCATTGGTATGTCACAATAACAACTAGGCAAATGTCTTATCTCTGTTGAGTTCATCATTTTTGTCTTTCTAGAGCTCAATTGACCGGTCTTGTAGCCCTGGAAAAATCTAGAGTCTACGGGTAGGGCCGACGTACAAGTCTCAATCCAAGTAGTAAGTTAATATGCTCTAATAAAGCTCCGTGGAGAACTACTTCTTTCGTACTGGAATACCTATCAATATAGTTACAGTGATTGTAAATCCATCTCGTCTTCTGAAGGTGTCTTTGAATGAATTGAAGGAAAATTGAAAGCCATTGTAATTAGTTAATTACTTCCATTGGTACGTCACAATAAGAACCAGGAAAATGTCTTATCTATGCTGAGTTCGTCACAAAAACAAAAGAGAATACAATCATTGTCACTTTGAGATTTTATCTGATGAGTTTTTTATTTAATGTAATATCTTACCTCTGTTGACTTCCTCATAGAAACATAAGAAAATACAACCATTGTCGCTTAGATATTTTATCTTAGCCATGTTAAAACCTATGAATTCATTAATTCAAAACTTGAAGGGTGAGCTATTTATGGTAGGATGAGGCCACTTGGCAAGTATACCTTCATGTTTGTGGCCAACGTAGTTGCATGAGATATAACTCAGCCATGCATCCGCCACATGCTCATACTAAGTTGATATCCACGCTAGTTTCACTACGTTGATCGCCATGCTAATATCTATGTTTGAGTCATTGCAGGGAAAATCTATTAACTACAAGAATTATACCAAGGAGTTTTGTAATCTATCTCTACCTGTAGCGTAGGTATGTCCTTTTATTGATCCGGGTCTATCTTTATTAGAGTTCATGCCTACCTGAGAGAGGGGAGAAACACAGTCCAAATCTGTTCAGAAGGTAGAAATAAGAGCTCACCACGCTAATCACTATGTTTGAGTCATTGCAGGGAAAAGCTATTAACTACGAGAATTATACCAAGGAGTTCTGTAATCTATCGCTGCATGTAGCGTAGGTATGGACTTCGATTAATCCGGATCCGTCTTTCTTAGAGTCCATGCCTACCTAAGAGAGGGGAGAAACACAGTCCAAATCTGTTTAGAAGGCATAAAGAAGAGCTAGAAATCAGTGGATCTGCTAACCAACAAATCATGTGCACAGAGCACAGAGGACTAATAGTGTGTGTGCATAACATACAGGATGGCATAATGCCGAATGGAATATTCATTTTGAACAGTACCACACAAATGTATCTCTATATCCCACTGTGCATATGAGTGATATAGTAGAGAATCCAACTGTTTTCTCATAAAAAACCCAAGGAAAAGTCGCGCAGGGAAACATGCATGAAAGGTACATACTCTATTCTGAAACCTCAAATGAAACAAACATGGAAGAGTGTAATGTTGGATCTCATTCACCAAGTGCCTCCCACGAGGCCACATAGGAGATTCTGATCAGAATCCTAGGAGCTCTAGTTCATTTGATAGATAAACATGACAGTATGGAGTTGGTCAATGGTGATTTCATTCTTGTGAGATTGGTTCAAGAAGGCAATGTTGTTGCAGTATTTTCTAGGGTTGGGGATGATATTCAGTGGCCATTAGCCAAGGATGATGCGACTGCCAAGCTTGATGCTTGCCATTATTTCTTCTCTCTTAGTGTACCCATTAAATCATTTGAGGGGTATTCCAATGACGAGGATAAATAAAACTTAGCAACATCATATGATATTGTAGAGAATATACTGAACTATGGTGTGACTTTTGCACCCCATGGTGAGCCCGCTACTTTGCAAGAGTTGTATAAGCATATAAAGAAGTATATTTACTTTAGACAGAGTCACTCCAGCTTTAGCATATGGAAATGGTAGGCATGAGGTAGGTATCATGTAAGTAGAAGGAAAGAAAGATCATCTCCAAGAGTGACAAAACCACTGGAAAGATGAATCTGATAAGCCACTTGATTGAATAAATAATGAATCATTTCAATGGCAAGCAGACCCTATTAGAAAACATGATACCTATTCGAAAATCACATCAATCCTCTCTCGAGACCCAGGTGCACACATGAAGAAGTTGTCGCATAGCTGAGTGCTTCCAGAAGTTTATAGTTATGGAAGTCAGAACACGCCTTCCATAGGATTACAATTATGGCGGTCCCAAGATTCTATCAAAAGATGGAGGAGGCCGCTGCAAGCCTTTCCGAGTGAAGGAACCTCTGACAAGTGAAGGAATCTCTGACGCAAGACCATATGGAGACCCTCTCCACAGTGCTCATTCCTTCTTTTCCAAACTCGGAGATGGATTGTGACAGGACGAGGAGGCTCTTCTTCACACTCTCCCTCGTGAGTAATAGAATTTTCTTAGGATGAGGCTTAGCCTTAACTCAGGTAAGCTCAAGTAGATTAGTGCATTCAACATTTTCTTTGTTAAGTTATGTTACTGTGCAAGAATTAATAATACAAGAACGGTCTAGACTGTGCAGGAAGTAAGAAGATGAAGCTCATCTCTCTGCTTAATGGATAGAAGAGGAGGCCCTTCCTTGCTCTTAATCGTCTTGAATCAATCAAGGTGTGATAACTAGGCTGCACAACATAGACGTTGTCATAGTTGTGGGAGACAACGTCCATAACTATGAATGAAGAAAAACATCTGTAGGGAGTATGTGTCACTTTCTATTCAATTTATAAAAAAAACAATATAGTACGATATAGCATTTAATGTGATGGAAGTAATGCTAGACTTAGTTCTAGCATTACTTGAGTTGGAAAAAATTACTCACGAAATCTTTGTTGAAGGTGGGCATGAAATTGATTTAAAGTTAAATTATTCTCCTCTTCTGCCTCGTGAAGAGGCCAAATAAGACCTCCAACTTGAAACTTAGGTTAATTGATATGAATTTTCAAGTTTAATCGCATGATTTCTCAAAACCTTACCTTAAAACAAGGAAAGGTCCTCAGAACTAATAAAAAACAAAAAATCGATTACTATAAGTCCCTTAGCCAGGGGCAGGGACTAATAAGAAATTTCTATTAAATGATAAGAATTTTGAAATATAAAAAACTATATAAAATATTTGAACTTCTTGTTGAATTCTACAAATAATTTTCAATCAAAATAACTAACTTTGTTTTTATTTTTATACTTTTAGTTCTGTGATAATGGACATGCAAAACCAAATGGGATTTTTATATGGTGGAATTTTTTTAAATAAGAAATAAATATAATTATATGTAAACTTGTTAGTTTTAATTAAAATTAAAATTTAATTAATATAATAATAAATTAATTTTAATAATAATTAGCGTGTAATATTTAATGTTTAAGATAAATTATCATTATTTAAAATTGTTTTTTATTTTATTTAATAATTAAAATAAAATATTATTATTTTATAATAATTTTTAAAATAATTTGATTTATATATGGTGGATCTATGACTTGTTTATTTGATAAAATCGAATTTAAATTGTAATGTTTATTTTATCAAAATCGAATTTTAATGGGTGCCATGCATGAGCAATTTGGAAATTAATTGGGTGTATTACATTGAGAATTATATAGCATGTGCAATGCAAGCTTATGTTGTAGCGTATGGTGAATATACTAGAAATAATAAACTAAAGCAATTCACAAGTAATCAATCACAGAATAATTTAAACACACTATAAGATAAATATTTTATTTTATAAATATAAATGAGAAAGCTAGTTTTAAATGCAATTTCTTAGTATTTATTAATATAAATTATAGAGAATTATAACTATCTAGCCCTTTACGTTGTTAGCAATTCTTTCCATGGAAATTTAACCAATATTACGTTACTAATCTCATTCAAGGAAACCCTTATACTTTTTTTATGCAAGATCTTATAAGTAGCACAATTTCTTAGTATTTATTAATATAAATTATAGAGAACTATAACTATCTAGCCCTTTAGGCTCTTAGCAATTCTCTCCATGGAAATTTAACCAATATTACATTACTAATCTCATTCAAGGAAACCCTTATATTTTTTTGTGCAAGATATTATAAGTAGCACTAGGTTTTGTTGGGTAACTAGAAGGATAGGCTTCCGTGCCCCTTCATTTATCCTTTGGCGTTGTTTCTCTTATTTCATATTTTCTTAGCAACATTCCATTCTTAGGTTCTTTTATTTCTTTTTTATTGTCTTGTTTTAATTTTTGGCTCTTGTATTAGAAATGCAAAGTTTCTAATGGAAAGTGGGTGGTTGTTAGAACTTGTGGTCATCACATTAAAAATTTCAACTCCATACTTCATTCATTTCTCTAGCTACAAAATAGTGTTTAACTCTTTTAAAGCTTACTGTGTATTGCTCCCTTTTGTAAATAATTTTCCTAGATCAAAGTAATACACCATTCATGTTTATTTTGGATTCATTTTGGATCATACCTCTTTAATGGGAGGTTTTTGATCTCCAAATTCTCAAGGAGACAGAAGTACATGGCCTCCACCCATCTCTCCAAGTCCCCTACTCCATCAATTATGGAAGACGCTTCTTGTTTACTCTATTCAAGCCATTAGACTACCCTCGTTCAACTTCCATTTCTACTGGAGTTGTTCTTCCACTCCTTGTGTGTTCTTTTTTGATGTAGGCCTAGCCACCTTTAACCAAATTATATTTATTGTCTTTCCTATAGAGAATTGCATCCCATTGTTAATGTTTAAGCCATTATTATAGTTCTTTACATTTCAATGAATAAAAACAACACAAGATAAGATCACTGAGAAATACACAATCACAAGAGACACATCATTTATCCTGGGAAACCCTCATGGGGCAGAAAACCCAACAAAACTTCCTTAATATAGATAGCCAATACAATGCCAAGAGATAACTCAAACAAATACATAAATTCCTCTCCCAAAGATGTGCCTCTCTCTCTCTCTCTCTTCCCCAATTGCAGCTCCGAAACTTGTCTCTCAATGAACAAACGAGTGTGTGTCTAAGTGAGGTGCTAGCCTCCTTATTTATACAAGTCTATCACGCGTGGAAGTGTCTTTTCACTGGCAGGGCCGACTTCTTCTTTTGGGTGGTTATAGCCATGTTTATTATATTTCGGGGCCTCTTTGATATATTCTTGGGATGACTTCTTCTTTTTCCTATTACAATTATATTATGACCAATCTGCAAAAGGGGATTTGGTCCTTTTACAATAGTTGACATGATCAATCCACAATAGGGATTGATCCAATGAATAATATATCAAATAATAATAAGAATACACTTTGCAGTTACATTATTTCAACACTCCCCCTTAGCAAGAAGGGTATTCTACAGACACATTAGACGAGAGAGAGGCCTTTATCATCAACAACATCAGGAGGACAACATCATCAATATCATCTTGGAACACTGACTGGCGTATCTATAAATCATCAGAAGTTTTCTTCATTGGAAACATAGTCATTCTCAAAGGAATGCAATCATCATCTACATCAATATGTATTAGTATAAAACTAATACATCATCATCATCACAACACGAGGATGACTCATCATAATACGGGACTGGCTTTACGTCACAGCTGTTAAGCTAGAAGCTCAATACTCGTCTTGTTTTATGTCACAACAATCAAGCTGGAAGCAAGATACTAGACTGGATTTACGTCACAACTTCTCAAGATGGAAGCACAGTACTAGTCTCATCTCAATGTCTTTCTTTACGTCACAACACTCAAGCTGGAAGCAATATACTAGACTAGCTTTATGTCACAACTATCAAGCTGGAAGCACAATACTAGTCTCATCTCATCGTCTTTCTTTACGTCACAACACTCAAGTTGGAAGCAAGATACTAGACTGTCTTTACGTCACAACTATCAAGATGGAAGCACAATACTAGTCTCATTTCATGGTCTTTCTTTATGTCACAACACTCAAGCTGGAAGCAAGATACTAGACTGGCTTTACGTCGCAACTATCAAGCTGGAAACACAGTACTAGTCTCATCTCATTGTCTTGCTTTACGTCACAACACTCAAGCTGGAAGCAAGATGCTAGACTGGCTTTACGTCACAGCTGTCAAGCCGGAAGCACGGTACTAGTCTCATCACATCTTCTTGCTTTACGTGACAACAATGAGGCTGGAAGCATGAGATGTCTCATCACAACAACTACTCCCCCTTTCGAGGAAGGTCCTTTCAGACTATTCCAAGCTTATCTCGAAAGTGCTCAAACTTTACACAAGATAGAATCTTGGTCAACAAATCAGCAACCTGTTCATCTGTGCTAACGTACTAGAGCTTTAAGTCTCCTCTCTGCACCATGTCACCGATGTAATGATAACGAATATCATGTGCTTTGACCTATCATGGAATACAATATTCTCTGTCATCTTTATGCAGCTCTGGTTTTCACATAGGATCGTGGTTTCTTCCATCTCTAGGTCAAATAGGTTAGTCAACAACTTTCGAAGCCATATAGCTTCGCAACTGGAAGAACGTGCAACAATGTATTCTGCTTCTGCTGTGCTGAGAGCAATGCTAGATTGTTTCCTACTCTGCCATGACATCATGGTTGATCCCAAACTAAAACAACATCCTGAAGTGCTTTTCCTATCAGAAACACTTCCTACACAATCTGAATCAGTGTACCCACTCAATGTGAAATCATGATCTCCATCATAATTGAGACCACAATCTAATGTACCCTTAAGGTACCTCATCACATGTTTTGCAACCACAAGGTGAACATGTCTGGGTTCTACCAAAAAATGACTCAAGGTGTTCAGGACAAAAAAAATATCTGGTCTGGTGTTCGTCAGGTACATCAATGATCCAATAATCTATCTATACAGTGTGGCATCAATCAATTTTGACGAAGTGTCGACCAACAACTTCAACTTCGTTTCCATGGGTGTATTCATGGGCTTGCACTCTAACATGTCAAATCTCTTCAAGATTTCGACTGCATACTTCCTTTGGTTAAAGAAGATCCTCTATGGACTCTACCATACCTCCAGACCTAAGAAATAGTGCATTAGGCCAAGGTCTTTCATTTGAAATTATGAAGCGAGTCTCTTCTTACATTCAGTGATGAGATTTTCCTCTCTAGTTAAGAATAAGTCATCCACATACAATAACAATATTACTGGCTCATCGTTCATAACCTTGAAGTATAGGTTGGAATTTTATTTACTCTTGGTAAAGCCCAAGATTTTCATAAAGCTGTCTATCCAGCCATACCAAGCTGTAGGAGCTTGCTTCAATTCGTACAAAGTTTTCTTCAACTTCCAGACATGAGACTTCCTGTCTTCAACTTCAAATCCTTGAGGTTGCTCTTTATACACTTATTCTTTGATAACTCCATTTAGGAAAGATGTCTTTATGTCCATTTGGTGTAACTTCCACTTCATCTTAGCTACAAGGGCTATGATGGTTCTGATCGAAGTGTATCTGGCTATAGGAACGAATGTCTCTTCATAGTCAATGCCTTCTTTTTGAGAAAATCCACGAGTTACAAATCTTGCTTTATACTTCTTAATACTTCCATCAAAAGTGTGTTTTATTTTGAAGATCCATATGGATGATACCACATCCTTGCTATTCGGTCTGGGAACTACTTCCCATACATCATTCTTTATTATGGATTGGTATTCTTCTGTCATGGCATCTGCCCATTCTTTCTTCTGAATGGCTTCTTTAAAGCAGGTAGGCTCCTTTTCTAGGAGATCACACATCAAAGTCATATAACTAGAGAATGGCTTAGGTTTCTTCACATGTCTCGTGGTTCCTTCAGGAACACCGTATTTCTCTGCATCTTGAATACGCTCTCTAGCCCAAGTTGGCTTTATTTTATGGGAGATTGTCATCTGAGGAGGTTCTTGAAACTCTACTACGTCATGATCTTCTAGAACATCCTCATCAGGGGAAGTTATGACTTCCCTCACTGGTTCAACAACTCTGGGAACCTCCCTCACTGATTCTGCAACTCTAGGGATTACAAGTTCCTCTTCATATACCTCTTCAAGATGGAATTTTCTCAATTTATTGAGTGTTGCATCTTCATAAAAGGTCACATCCCTGCTGATCTCAATGTGGCGGTGACATGGTATATAGATCCCGAAGGCCTTGGAGACCACACAGTATCCCACAAATGTTCCATTCTTTCCTGAGGGTTCCAACTTGTTTCTTTTCTCTTTCGGTATATGTATAAATACTAGGAAGCCAAATATTTTGAGATGGCTTACCTCTGGCTTCTTTCTGTTGAACATCTCTTCCGGGGTCTTGAACCCAAGTGCACTATGGGACAATCGATTTTGCACATATACAACTGTCATTGCTACTTCTGCCCATAAGCACATAAGAAGATCTTGATCATGGATCATGGTCTTCACAGCTTCCATTATCGTTCTTTTCTTTCTTTCAATCACATCGTTTTGTTGAGGATTATAGGGATTAGTGAGTTCCCTCTTGATCCAAACATCTTTTCAGAAGTTCACAAACTCTTTTGAGGTGCACTCTCCTCCATTATCTGACCTGAGTATGTTGATCTTTCTTTCAAAAAGATTCTCTATCAAGGCTTTGAATTCCTTGAATTTGCTAATACTTCATCTTTATATTTCAAGAGATACAACCAGGTCTTATGAGAATAATCATCAATAAATGATACATAATATACATACCCACTAATGGAGGAAAATGGCATTGGGCCACACACATCTGAATGAATGAGTTCTAGGACTCTTTCTGCTTTGTTGTCTCTCTTCGAAAAAAGGGTTCTTGATGTTCTTCCCTTGTGCACATCCATTGCATATGCCTTCAAGGTCAACCTTGAGTTCTGGTAAACCTATGACCGCTTTGCATATGTATGGTAGCGCCTTGTAGTTAATGTGAGCTAGTCGTCTATGCCAAAGTTCACATGGATTCTCAATGGCACGGGTCATGGCAGCTTCTGAGTGACCCTTTAGCTTATACAAGTGACCTTCTTCTTTTCCAATGATGATTGCTTCTTTTAAGGTTTCTCCTTTATCCCACATAAGAACTTCTCCATCTATAAAGGAAACTCTGAATCTTTTCTTCTCTAAAGCTGATATGGAGAGTAGTTTCTTTGTCAAACCTGGTACATAGAGTACATCCTTCATCTTTATTGAATTCCCTTAATTCAGTTTGTAGTTTGATTCTCCCACTCCCTTGATGGGATATTGATAATCATCTCCAAGTGTCACTTTCTGAGAAAACTTCTTTTCTGAAATGTAAGAGAGAATATCTCTTTGTCCTATCATGTGCTTGGAAGCACCACTATCAATGAGCCAAGTGTCCTCTCCAGGTGTTACCGATCCTGAGAGGGTCGAGATTAAGACATGTTCTTTAATTTGTTCTCTTAACATCTTTGCARGTGGATCTTCATCTTCAACTACATGGACATGGTGCCTCTTTTGTTTCCTCTTGTATTCTTCTCATCTAGTTGGACAAAATTTCACAATGTGTCCCATCTTGTCAYAATGGTAGCATTGTACAGATGAGTAATCTCTTTCCTTTCATTGTCCTTTCTTATGGTATATCCTTGGATGAGATTCTTTATGATTGAATTTGTTTTGGGGTTGAGACTCTTTGTAAGTCTCTTTCTGGAAGTAAGACTTCTTTCTTCCTCCTTTAGTGTGAGTAGCTAGGGCTTGATCTTCATCTCTTGCTAGTAAAGCCTCTCGATTAGCTACTCTTGTTTCTTCTTGGATGCATTTTTCCCATATAATGTCAAACTTAAGTTTCTYTGTTCTGGCACAAATMGTTTGGATGAATGCATCCCAAGGTATTGTGAGACCATTTAGGGCTGTCATTATAAGTTTGTCTTCATCTATAGTATCTCCAATTGCTTCTAGTTGTTCTTTGAATTGGGATATTTTGGAGAAGTATTCTTGGATTGATTCTCCTTTATGCATTCTTGTATTCTTGAGTTGAGTTCTAAGATTCATCCTTCGATTTATGTTCTTTCCTTCATATAGTCTATTTAAGGCATCAAACATTTCTTTTGGAATCTTCTTTGATGACACATAGGGAATCAGGCAGTCTTTGATTGAATCTGGAATGATTCTTTTGGCCCTGATTGTGTCCTTTTGGTGCTTTGCATTTTCTACAGCATCAGCGGTCTCCGACACTTCTTCTTTGACGAATCTTGCTAGGTAATTCTCTTGAAGAATGAGACAAATCCTATGCTTCCAGGCACAAAATTTTTCCACACATTCTAGCTTGTCAACAAGATTAACGCTTGCAAACATCATTTACTTGAAGCTGGGAAAATGTCCAAAAATCAAAATGTTCAAAATCAAATTCTGAACTTACCAGGAGGTGCGCTTTGTTGAGGCGAGTGGCCTAGTGTGCTTGGATCTGAGAAAATCCAAACTTTACCCCTCCAAACTTGATATGCGAATTTCTGGACCGGTTCTTCTGGTTTTCTAGTACTTCTGGTACTTATGGTACTCTGGTTTTCTGGTACTTCTAGTACTTTGTGAAACTAGGGTTTCACTTTCCAGGAGATCTAGCCACTGAAAAGGTGCACTGAATGTGCCAAAATGATCCTCGGGGGAGGGCACACTTTTCTAGATGGTTTTAGGGCTGAAATACCTCTCCAACAAAAAAAACCTAATTTGCATGTACGACAACGGTGACATTTTCACTTTTCTCTTGTGAAATATGCTCTCTTCAGATTGGCTCTGATACCATGTTAATGTTTAAGCCATTATTATAGTTCTTTTAATTTCAATGAATAACAACAACATAAGACAAGATCACTGAGAAATACACAATCACAAGAGACACATCATTTATCCTGGGAAACCCTCATGGGGTAGAAAACCCAGCAAAAATTCCTTAATATAGATAGCCAATGCAATGCCAAGAGATAACTCAAACAAGTACATAAATTCCTCTCCCAAAGATGTGCCTCTCTCTCTCTCTCTTCTCCAACTGCAGCTCTGAAACTTGTCTCTCAATGAACAAGTGAGTGTGTGTCTAAGTGAGGTGCTAGCCTCCTTATTTATACAAGTCTGACATGTGTGAAAGTGTCTTTTCACTGGCAGGGCTGACTTCTTCTTCTGGGTGGTTATAACCACCTTTATTATATTTTAGGGCCTCTTTGATATATTCCGGGGCCGACTTCTTCTTTTGCCTATTACAATTATATTATGACCAATCTGCAAAAGGGGATTTGGTCCTTTTACAATAGATGACATGATAAATCCACAATGGGGATTGATCCAATGAGTAATATATCAAATAATAATAAGAATACTCTTTGCAGTTGCATTATTTCAACACCCATTTCCACAGGTATGGGCTTCTAGTCATCACTCCACAAACATACAATAGTGCAACATTGTGTTCTACTTCGTCAACATAATCAACATTGATGGAACACTTGATTTTTCATCTCTTACAAATCTTCATTGTAGGCTTCCCTTGAATCTAACCCAATAAACATAGATGTATTAGATCATGATTTTTTGGTCCCATATCATCTACCAAGGATTCATAAATCAAATTATATTAAGAACCATTTCCAAACAAAGCATTTACCTTTCAATCTTTCACTTCAACTTTGATTTGGAATAGTGCATTCATGTTTCCACTGACCATTGGTTTTTGCAATGTGGTGCAGACTATAGTTTCATCTACATAGGAGATTCTCTCTACTACTATTTATTTGGTGGCTACATTTTCTCCTTTCTTGGACTTGTGCCACTTTGAATGTAATGATGATGTTTTAGACACTTCTCATATGTGTGCCCATCCACATCTTAATTTTTACAATGCATATTAAGATGTCTCATTTTTTCAACTGCGGCTATAATCTTCTTGTCTTTTGTCTTGAAGTCTCTTCTTGTCACTTTTTCTCCTTCCCCTTCTCAAACTCTATGTCAATGTAGAGAGCCTTCTTGCTCGCCTCACATATCCTTTTGACACTAAGAAGTTGCAATTGTCTCCGTATATGGTTGAATAGTCCTCCAAGGTATTTCACCACCATTTCCATCTCTTCCAAAGAGATACCCAACCTAATGGATTGGTTTCAAAATTCAGGGGTGTGTTCATGTACACATTATCCCTATTCTTGTTGAATGTACTACCATTTCATGAACTAGACTCCTCTTCCTAGCCTATGGGATAGAATTATAATTTCAACAATGTCTTGAAGTCTTCCCATTTGGTAACCATGGGCTTATTACCTATGCTCAATTCCTCTACATAGCACACACACCACATTAGAGCATGTTAGGTCATCTTCAAATGGGAAAAAACAATTCTATTGTGTTTCTTAGATTTGATATAGGCTCAAATAAACATCTAGTCGTTTCAATGAACTATTTAATATTTCATCATTAACTTGACCATCATACATTGGAAATTCAAACTTCACTTCAATTTTGAAATGAATATTGGAAGATGAATAAAGAGTGTTGTTTTCACACTAGTTTCCAAGCTTTTCACCTTTTAAATCTTCTCAATCAACCTTTTTTTCTTCATGCTAAGCCTTCATTGAGTGTACTTACTTACCCTTCTTACCAAAATATGTGTTACCATATCTGTCACTACAGTAATGATTTTATTTAGCCAAGTAAACCTAACTTTTGGGTCCCCTTGATCATGTTCTCCATGAGCAATTCTTGCTATTCTTGTTTTCTTGCTCCTCTTTAAGCTTTCTAGCAATACTTGTCCACTACTTCGATATTCTCTACCGATGTTTGCCATATGGGTTATTCACCAATCTTTTCAAAATTGGGCTCTGATACCAAATGATCCATATGTAATGGGCCTATGGAATGCCCATGTCATCAACATGGATGCTATTGTGGAATTTAAATTCGTAATATATTTGTAATTCTCAACAAGTTGAGTACATTCCTCTTATTCTTTCTTTATATTGGTATTAAGACTTGGTTTATTTGCTTGTAATGCAAAACCTCCATCTAATAAAAGATTCAAACGAACTTTATTCTATAGGTTTGTGCTCAATGGAGCCAACACAAATCATAACAATAACACTTTTTTTCAACTAATTATCATCAAAGGTTTTAATCCAAATTCGTTTTTTAACAACACGTCTAGTTTAACCCTCATATATCCATGCAATAAACAAGAGGTTATGTGCTTCTTGTTATCATTGAGATCATCACAACCACATGTATTCACAAGTTTAAAAAACACAAATCATTATATGTAATTTGAATGCCCAATGTGGTGGATGTAGTTGAATGACTACATGTTGAGTGGATAATATGAGGCAACACTAAGTATAGGGAATGGATACAAAAAATGGAAACCATATAGTCTAGCCAATGGTTGAATCCAAAAAATGGTCACACTATATTAAATTGATAATTAACTCAAACAAATCCCATGCACATACATGTAGTTGTGGGTATGATTATTTATTTCTAGTGTTTTTTTCACGCGAAAAAAACAATTTCATTGTTATTCTTATTAGAATCAAATGAAAATTTCAATTTACAATAGTTGTATCTTCCATGAATGGAATATTCATTCTCCTTCTACATCTTTTACCTGTGTTATCTAGTGGTCACTTTATTTGGCTGAAACACTTTATAACCCAATAGCTTTTTCCATTTAGAGTCACCTTAAAGAATGTGTAATTCCCCAGATCTAACAGTAGATCCATTGATGAGCTCTTCAAAAATAGACTCCCTAGAGTATCATTGAGAGAATTTTTGGATAAGCGGACCACAACTTCATTAAACTATCTGTGGATGTACATGAAGTTTATGGTTTCAAAACCTTTGTTTAATGTGATGATCTTCTCTTCCCAGTGGCTGAGATAGCTAAGATCTAGATTGGCTTTGTTATTTATCCAATCAATGGCGACCTTTGAATTTCCTGCCACCATTAATTTTTTAAAAGAGTACTGTGTGGCAAGTAGAAGGATTCCCCACAATCCCATCATCTCGGCTTTCATATTGTTCCTTGTTCCTCTAGCAAAATGTGCTTGGATGGTGTGTCCATATGTGATTTTTAAATAAATACCTATGCCACACTTATTTTCTGTAGCTACACCATCAAAGAAGCCAATTGGGTTGTCATTGAAGTAGATTGGGTTCAGTAATACTTCTAATTTTTCTTCTTCCTCTTTGTGTGGGTGTTCTTTAACGTAGAGGAGAATTTTCTTGTATATCCCAGAATCATTCTTTGTCAAGTTTTTAAACATAATTCTATTTTTGTATTTCAAAATGTTCCACATAATAAAAAATGGAATGTGTCTTAAATTAGGAAGTTTGAGGAACCAATGTTTTAAGTTTTCTTCAATGGTTGCCCTCTTCCAATCACTGTCAATCCTCAAAGTTGAGAGGACATTGACCCAAATAAGTTGTGTGTTCTGGCATTCTACAAAAAGGTGTGTGGCAAATTCTTTAGCTTTTAGGAACAAGGCGCAGACTGAGGGGCCGATTCCACCTCTTTTTTGGCAATTGATACCTGTGAGTATGCAGTCCTCAATACAAATCACTTTATACAAGCATATTATTTTGACTGTAAACTTTACCGTCCAGATTGATTTATTCCACCATTTATCTACAGCCAATTTGTTTGTATAAAGTATGCATTGATATGCTAAACTGCTCATGACCTTACCGGTTGAATGGTTCTAAGACCAAGAGAGTTTTTCCTTTTCATTCCTCAATCAAATGCCACTGCTTCTGAGATTTTGAGTGAACTCTTCCCATTCCACACTATTTGTATCACATAAACCCAACTATCGAGTGCTCATCCATTGCTAGTGTGCTTCAGTTGAGTCAATCACGGTGGCTTGAGCTAACGAAAAAATGGAGTGATTGTTTAAATCTTGAAGGAGTGAATTGGAAAGGTGATAGTAATCCAAACAACCAATGAAAGGGTCACGCCCAAGAACAATACGCTTCCCTATCCAAATTTCCCAATCCAACCATTGTTTGATAATCGACTATGCAAGCATCGTATTCTTCCAAATAATAGAAGAATTTTGGGTGGAGTGGGTGTCCTTACACAACCATGAGATGATATCTATTCCTTTTAGATATTTCTTCATGAGAATTATGTTCCATAGATTGGTTTCAAAAATTCCTCTCCAATAGGATTTTGCTGCAAGAGAAAGAGAAAACCATGTAAGGTGTTTGATGCATCTATTTCTAGTGTGTTTACATAGCACTCACCAAGAATTGATTAAACATACAAGTCACAAGAAGTGACAAGACTTTAGTGACCTATTAATTTGAAATTAAGGTAATTTGAGGTAAAAACTGGGCCTTTAAATAAGAAATATTCTATCAAAATCAACTTTAAAAATAACCAATAAGTTTCAAGATGATGATGTCAACCATAACAATAAATATATTTGGAGGGAAAGAAAGAAAACTATTTTTTTAATCGTATTTTCAACTTATATCCTTATAGGTTTACGCAAATTTCAAGTAGAGGAACTCGTTGGATGCAAAATTAAATTCCTTATCCAACATGTACCCACTCTCCATGTTTTTGATAGACCAATGGTGTGATAAATTGGAAACACATGGAAACATATGTTTCTTACATTTTTCATGTGTTTCCAATTTATATGACTATGGGTCTATCAAACGCATGTAGAGAGGGTACAAGTGAAATTTGAGAAAACCTATAAGGATATAAGTTGAAAATACAATTAAAAAAGTAGTTTTATTTCTTTCCCTTTGAAAATTAATAACTATTATTTTATTATTTTAACTATTATTCTATTATTTTCCTTAGGAGGCCCATTTTAGACCTCAAATTTTCCCTAATGCTAAACCATAGATTGAAGTAAAGTACTATAGATGATTATCAACCCAATGCATAATCATTCCATCCATGCTAGTGATCTAATCAAACAAAAATGGTGTTGGGAATGAGTAATATAGCAATTAACTAGGTAAATTTGATTAAGAATGACAAAAATAGTGAATTGTATGTGGTGAAGAATGTGTACAATGTAATATTAATCTGTAAAATATGGTAAATACAACATAGATCACAAATTGGAGAAATTACAAAGAAAGTAAGAAACCACATGATGATTTAAATACACAAGGAAGATATTTTACCCTAGAATCCTAAATGGGAAAACAATCCTTGAATATCGTTTATCAATCTTTATTAATAGAAATTACAAAGATTTACAAATGTCTTGCCCTCTATGCCATTACAAAGATTTACAAATGTCTTTCCCTCTATGCCATTAACAATTCATTACATAGGAATTTAATAGGCATTGCATTACTAATATCCAACAAGGAACTCCTTCTAGTTTTTCATGCAAGAGTTTATAGATAACATTGGGTTCTATTATGGTGGTTGGAAGTCTAAGCATCCATACCCCTTCATTTCCCCTTCAAAAACACTCTCATGAAAGGAATTACTTGTGTGGAACACACTTCCTACAGTAATCGATGAGAGAAGAATGTGAAGAAACTTAGAACATAATAGAAAAAATGACTTTAGGATCTATAATTAATGTCAGGAGGGGACTTAGAAATAGGATCCTTGTATCATAAGGTGTTGGGTTTAGTCCCACAATGAGCACAAATCTCATTTGTAGTTGCAAGTATTGAGTTTTGTGCTCCAAATTCTTACCCTTCAGAAGATATCCTAGATTTATTCAAAAGGTTTCCTTGATGTATGTCTAACTTGCAAAAAAATGAAATAAACAAAAAACCATTTACAACACAATTTCCTAGGGTGAAACGTAGAACAACTCCAAACTATAATGCATAGTCAATGAATTATTCAAAAAATAAATTGTTACAATATAGACCTTTGTGCTCTCAATAGGACTGTTTAGTAGTAGCATAAGGATTCTTGAGAAATTTTGAGAGTGTAATAGTAAGTTAAAACTTACACTTTATTTTCTTCCAACCATAACATTTAATAAATGGTCATAACAAAGATATAAACCATTTATGGTTTTCCAATTTTACATGCTAGAAACCATGATACAATAATTGGAAAATTGTTGTTGTTTAACATTCATTTCCTGCTAGTTCTCTTCATTTATTCCTTTCCAGTAGTTATCAATTATTCCCTGCCACTAATTAGCATTAATTCCCTGCCACTTCATTGCATTTATTGCCTACAATTTCTCAATAGTTAGTGGGTAACAATTAGCTTCAGCTTCATATTACACTCTCTAGACAAGGTATTGATGATGGAATGAATGAGTGAGTGAATGATTGGATGAATCATGTGAATAAAACTAAGTTCCCTAAATTATATTGCTTGTTCCTATATTGACACTTGTCACTCTAGGAAATGCCTTTGACTCCACTTGGTAATTTGTTCCTCTCATTTAGGAACTTATGATAAAATTATAACATAAATCCTATGACTTAGGAACAATATTATTTTGTTCCTTGGCTTAATCTCCCTTGGCTTAGCCCCTTTTCTTAATCCCTTATCTCCCTTTTCCTCTCATGGATTCCTAGGCCCCATACTTTTTAATCTGAGTCACTTGGTATGTAGCAGTGATGCATTTTATTAATAAAAACAAGTGTGATTACATATTAAATTTGTTTAAGATCACTGGCCTAAATTACATAGGCACTATGGCCTCAAAATGTATATATATACAAAGACACTCTAGCCCAAAACATCATGGCTCACTAGCCTATAAATAATATGTACATTTACAACTTGGGGTTCATCCTAGGGGTATTACATTCCCCTCCCCCTTATTTATGCACTATCCTCATTGCATTATATACACATGTACAATAAAAAATCTTCACAAATATGTGGGTACTCTTCACGCATCACATCCTTGTGTTCCTAGGTTGCATCTTGAAGGTTGTGACAGGTCCAATAGACCTTTACCATTCTTATTTCTTGATTCTGGAGTAGCTTGAAATTCTGGTCCAATATCCAAACTCACTGAACTTGAAAGTCTCCTTCTTGCTCCACCTAGATCACATTCCAATAAATTACATGATTAACATAAGGAAAATAGTTTTTAAGAAAAGACACATGAAACATATTATGTATGCACATGGATGTAGGAAGTAAAAACATGTATGCAATAAGAACAATCATTTCCAGGATCTCAAATGGTCCACAATATCTTGCTTCTAGCTTTGGGAAGCTCCCCAATTTAAGTGAACTCTTCTTAGATTTCACTTTCAAGAAGACATGATCTCCCACTTTAAATTATCTATGTCGTCTGCCCTTGTATTCATAACTCTTCTTATTGTCTTGAGCAACCTTTAAATTCTATTTTATTTTCACCATCTACACTTCCATTTCTCTGAGCAATTCTCGCCCAACCACTGCTTTGTTTGTTGGGTTGTCCCAACGCATTGGTGTGTTTCACTTTTGGTCATATAATTCTTCAAATGCGTTCATATTCAAAGATGACTAATACCCATTATTATAAGAAAAATAAATAAGATGTAAATAATCTTCCCATTTTGATGGTTTATCCATCACATACATCCTCAACATATCCTCAATGACCTGATTGACCCTTTCTATTTTCCCATCTGATTCTAGGTGATATGTTGTGCTAAAATTTAGATTTTTCCCAAATACTTTAAATGATCCCTTCCTAATTTTTTATGTAAAATTGGGATCTCTATCATAAACAATTACTTTAGGAACACCATGTATCCTAGAAATTTCTCTCATGCAAATATCTACAATGTTTGTTACCTTGTGAGTTAACTTCACTAGACAAAATGAGAAGCTTTGGTTACCTTATACACCATCACCATGGTGGAGTCATTTTGATTCAGTGCTCTAGGAAACTTGGTGATAAAATTAATTTTCACCACTTCCCATTTCCTCTTAGGAATGGGAAAAGGTTGTAGTAGTCCAACTAAATGTCTGTATTCAACCTTGACCTTCTGGGATTCTATATATCTATCAATATACTCAACCACCTCGTTATTAATACTTGGCCAAAAATATTGGCTGTTTACAACTGCAATGGGTTTCTGGTAAGTTGGGTTCCCAACATAAGGAACATTATGCATCTCCCTCAGCACCATATTTTTCAGCTCCTGATATTTAGGCACATAAAATCTACCCCTGTACATGAGGATTATATCCACTCTCAACTCATAATATATATTGTGTTGCTAAGAATTACATTGTTGTAATTTTTTTATTGTTTGCACATAATGCTGATCTAATTTTGCAGCTTCCAAAGTTCTATCTTTTAAATAAGATTTGTACATGCTATTTGTTTTATCATGCATTTCATGCACCCTAATTCTAATTGTATCATCCACCTTGTTCTCCTTTCCTTTGATATTCTTTATATCAAAGCCACACTCAGTAAGAAATTCCAACCATCTGATTTTTCTAGCATTCAAATTTGGTTGTCCAAAAAACTATTTCAAACCGCTATGGTTTGTCATAAGCTAAAATATTTTTCCCATAAGAGAATGTCTCCACATATTCAAGGCATGGACTATGGCTGCCAATTCTAAATCATGAATGGAATAGTGCCTCTCATGTTCCTTCAAATTCCTTAACTCATAACATACCACATACCCATTTTGGGCAAGGACTCCTCCAAGCCCTTCCCTACATGCATACATGGACACAATGAAATATTCATTTGGATCAACAATATTTAGTATTGATGCAATTGTTAATAAATTCTTCAAGTGTTTGAATCTTTCTCACATTTAGGAGTCCACTCAAAAATTTACACCCTTCTTTTGTAAATAAGTTATTGGATGTGAAATTCTTGAGAATCCTTCAATAAATATTTTTTAGCAACCTACAAGTCCCATAATGACCTCACCTCTAAGAAATTATTTGGGGTTGGCCATCCTTCAATGGATTTTTTCTTTTTTGGGTCCACTGCTATTCCCTCATCTAAAATTATATGGCTCAAATAATGAATATTCCTCTCATAAAATGAGCACTTTCTCACTTGGAATACAATTGATGATCCCTTAATACTTATAGTACCATCCTCAACTATTGCTCATACTCTTCTCCAGACTTAGAGTAGATAAGTGTGTCATCCAATAAGACAATAAAAAACTTGTATAAGTAATTTCTGAAAATACCATTCTTCAAACACATGAATATAGTTGGTGCATTTCATAACCCAAATGGCACCACTCTAATATCATAATGGCCATACCTTGTTATAAATGTTGTCTTGTTTATATCCTCTTCTTTAATTCTCAGCTGATGGTAGCCTGGCCTGAGGTCAATCTTGGAGAATATCTATGCATCTTTCAAATGATCAAAAGTTCATATATCCTTGGAAAAGGATATTTGTTCTTCACAATCACCTTATTCAACTGCCTAAATTCAATGCACAACCTTAAATTTACATCCTTCTTATTCACAAATAGAATTCGGTCACCTCAAGGTGACACAATTGGGTGTATATACAACTTCTTCAAAATCTCTTCAAGATTCATTTGCAATTCCTTCAGCTCTAGTGTACTCATCCTATAAGGAGTCTTGGACACCAAGGCAGATCCAAGCATCAGACTAATAGAGAAATCAATATCTCTCTTTTGTGTAAACTATAATATTTCTCTAAATAGATCCTCAAATTCTCTTAGGACTGCATAGTCTTCAATGCTTGGAACTTTATCTTTAGGTTGCTTCTCCATATAGGCTACACAAATTTGACATCCTCTTCTGAAGCTTATTTTCAACTGCAAGGCTAAAATATCTCTGATAGTTACTTCCCTTGGAATACCTTGAATTGTTCTTAAGTTCCCTTCTTCATCCAAACAAGTGAATGTGTTGTTATAACAATCTATGAAAACATGGTTCTTATCCAATGAATCAATACCAATTAGGAAACCATATGATCCCAAGGGTATGATATTCAAATATGTCTTTGTACTTAGTCCATTCATTTCAATTGCACAATCCTTAACCAACTCATTGATTCTTCTTTTAGCTCATGTAGCTAACTGAACTAGCCAATATTTCTCAATCTTTATTCTTTGCAAATGAAATCTATCAACAATATTATAATCAATGTAACTATGGATAGCTGTCAAATCAATCAAAATAGCTATAGGTTGATCATTGATCTTACCTTCCATTTCAATAACGAGACACTAAAATTAACCTTGATTGTTTTCCAAGGCTGCATAGGTCCTTGGCATGCTTCTTCCCATGTCCTCAATTGTATCAACCTATTGTACATTGTGAACAATATTCACTCTTTCACATCTATGAGGGAAATATTTGTACATGTGATCTCCTTCACAACCCCAACATTTAATAGGTTTCTCCCCTAGCATCCTTCCCAATGTTTCATACATCCTGGGCTCATTTTGAGTTGGATGTCCATGATAAATATTTCTAAAGAATGGTGGCTTATACCCTTTCTTTCTCTACTCCATCCTAACTATCTTCTTGTCTTCCCAATATTTTTGGAAATTTGATCTTCCTCTATGTTGATCATAGAGGCACTTGGCTCTCATTATTGCTTCATCCATTGTCTTGGGATCATCATATTTTATATTATCACTATAGATTAAAGGTATCCCACTCAAAAACCTTTGAATCTTGACATGTTGATCCTTGATGAAGTCAACATACCTCAAAAAATCTAAAAGTCTTCTCTCATACTCATACATGGTCATTCTCCCAAGCTTGAGTTCAAATAACTCCTTCATCTTCCTATCATAATAAAGCTTGGATAAATATTTCTTTTGAAAATACTTTTTGAACTGCCTCCAAGTGATCTTCCTCTCATCAATGTGTTGTACCTGCACAAACTTGTCCCACCACATTGATGCTTTTCCATTGAGTTGGTAGATTTCAATCTCGCCTTCACCTTGTGAGGAATAATTATGTAATTGAAAATACTTCCTGATTCTCAATAGCCAAGACTCCACATCCCCATGTTTCTTGTGTTCACCATCGAATGTAGGAAGCTTTATCTTCTTGAATTACCCATGAAATGCATCCACTCTAGACCTCCTAATATGATTTCTGACAAGAGATAAAATTGTACTACTTTGTTCTCTTTTAATTGAGTGTCTTGGTGAGTGACGATGATATATACCAATACTTCTATATTCTCCCCTTTTCGCATGAGATCGATGGCTCTTTGAGTTAGTTGTGTCTGTCTCCTTATCCACCTTCTTCTCTATTCTATATAAGATTTGAAACAAATTGATGTTGAAGTCATTATTCTCCTACTGATATTGCATAATCCTCTCATTATAAACTTTATATCTCATCACATCTATTTGCAAACTCTTTATAGTATTTACCAAATTTATGCTCTCTTCTTTGCCTTCTCCATACCCATTTTATTCAGTTCCTAGATTACCCATGCTAACATACAACCTCATGAGTTGATCTTCATGGTTGTAAGTTCTCTATGCATATAATTCCACATTCCAATAGTTCACTTAATTTTGGAAAATTCACATGTAATGGGATTTGTTAGACAAAATAGTTCAACACATCTATAAAATTATGCACAATTCTACCCTTAAAGTGCAAAAAAAATCTTCTTTCTGATTTTTTGTGAATTTTACTATTCAATTCACATTTTGGGGAGAATATATGGATTCCTCTATCCAATACCTTTCCAATGAATATCTCCTTTCTCCATTTTGAGTTATGAGAGGTAAGTTATAATCATCTGAACATTGCCCATTTACTCATTTTTGGTACCAATTGATACATGTGTCTTCTCCTTCCTCATGTACTCTTTTAGGTAGCCGTATTCCTAATATAACTCCATGGATGTATTATATTATTAATTATGTTTCCATAGACTACTCTCATGTCCCAAACCGATTTCTGAGCTAGGAGTTATGCCCTCTAGAATTAAATTGGTACTAAAATTTACCTTGCACTGTTTCAGTTGTAACTTTCTCATGCAAGGTCTGTTTTGCGAATAGTTTATCTTACTGGAAAGATCTCTTCAATTTATTTTATTTAAGTTGAAAAAATTCTATGGGTTGCCTATTTCACTTATATTCTAAAAAAATAGAACTCCTAAAAACATTGTTTAGGCCCTCAAAAATTCCTCACAAGATTATGACCTTCAAAACTACAATTTTTTCATGGAAAATAACTAGTTTTCTGATGTGATAGACCACCAAATCGAATTGTTGTTGTCATCAATACTTTTACTTCAATTTCCTCTTTCTCTTATTCCTTTTGGAATCCTACACATGCACTGGTTCTATATTATACACCCATATTTAACATGTGCAAGTTCTACCCGCACAACACCAAAATTTAGCACATGCATCATGCACCCATGAATAGTGCACACAACTTTTACACTGCACATATATATATAGTGCACACAAATTTCTATGCCTCACACCAATATATAGTGCACACCAATTTTATATTACACACTAATATCTAGTGTGAACAATGTTTTTGTCGCGCACCAATATTCCACACACATCATAAGATCTGCACCACTCAATATGAATATTCAATGTGCACACACTGCGCACCAACATTTCACGTGCACTAAAAATTCTAATACATGTGGCATCAATATTCAATGCGCACACACCGCACACCAACATTACACATGCATCACAAGCTTGACATCACACAACTCCAAAATTTAGTGCGCACACCGCGTGAACCAAAACTTAGTGCACATAAGTCCTTTCTTCACTTAGCTTATTTTTCCATAATTCCAACTCATGACCATTGTGACCACGATGAAAATGCTTGAATCGCCAAATTCATGCTGATCTCTAGCTCATATCGGTCTAGTGTTGAACTAGTAGCTTTGATACCACAATGTAACGTACCCAGGATGCCACGTGGGCACTATCACTGAAAAGTTTCTTTGATACTGTTATCACTCCAGGAGTCCTTCTCAGGTTGTATCTTGAAGAAGCCTGGTAACTTAACTAATATCTCAATGGTGTATAATATTTTCTTAATTGTATCAAGTCAGATAACTAAATCAAACCTGCTCTCTCAAGACATGCATAATCATAACCATATGACAAGGCTTTTAACTATCACTGTTTAGAGGGTTTGTAAATAAGTGAATGTATGGAGAAATCTTACTATGCTAGTAGACTCACACATAAAGATACATGAATGGCTAGTCACAATGAGAAAATGATATTTTCAATTCAACTCATCAAAGCAATGATAGGATGACAACCATCAGGCTTTAGACAAACAGAATATACATGAATTAAACATCCATGTGAAATTATAGAACAAACAGGAAAATGTAAGTCTGAACAAATAATTGCAAAAGAAGCTTGTATAAACAGATCTGCAAATGAGAAGCTTGAGTACAGAGTGTGAAAAAGTCTCCAAAGTCGAACCCCTTAGTTCATAGAAAGTCTATGGATTTATAGCCCTTACAAAGCAGTTCTAGATCCTATTAAAATGGATCTAATATACTAATAATGGAAAATAATAAAAACAACTCTCAAGAATAGGATCTAGTCCTATCATAAAGGCAAAACCCTTATCGAATTCGGAATAGTATTCAACAAATCTTCAATATTCAACAGTCTTGAACATCTTGATGAGATGATCAAGTACTTGAACTCATCCTTTTACAATTGGATGCTTGTTGACCAAAAATAGAAAGGTCTTTTATATTGTTTACCTTAATATCTGCCTTAAAATATGGAACAGAACACTAAAACAGATCCCTTTAATCTTTATCTTGCATTAGAAACCTTACTTGTGGAATTCATATTAGAAAAAGTTGGATCTGTGCAAAAATAATACCTCTCTGCCCTGTCTGTTCTTTCAGTGGCTTGTGAGCCAACATTCTAACCTATAAGCCACTGAAATCTCTATTTTCGGTGGTTAAGGACAACTATGCAAACCGAAATAGCCACCGAAAAGGCAGGCTTTAACAGACTTCTCTCTCAACAGTAGATAGAGTTCTAATAAAACTTGTCTTGTTCTTTGTTAGGAAGCTCCCTCTCTTGTAGCACTACAGGTGTAAAGAGTCAACAAATACTACAAATGACCGAAGAAAACATTTTGAATAGAGCTACTAGTCATTTTAGTTGAACACTAACTTGTAGGTTGATATCTTTGATGCTTTCTAAACCCATGATGTTTTTTCCATATCATTGTGTATATAGATTTGAATTTTATTGAGGAATCTAACATATATATTTTCTCAGTGATATATATAGGACCTTAATTTATTTTGACTGCTGGAAAGGGTCTGCTACCCAAGTCTTCATATATATGCTCTTATTTCTTTAGGCAGAAACAAAGTATAAGTAAGGTAAGAGTGACCAAGTTCCTATTAAGTACTATGTCTATTGTTGACTGTATAATTTTCTATGGCTAGTGTTCTGATAACTATCTTCATCAACTTGTGACATTCCATAATTCTTAATAAGAATCACTAGAGGTTCTTTCCATACTTTGCACTTTCCTTTGTATTCTATATGAGCAGGATGACTAGGTAGAATATCTTCCATTTGAGAAAAGTAACAACCCGAAACATTGGGTGGTTTTCCTCCATAATTTCAAAGGATTCTCGAATTTGTATTGGAGAAATTCATTCACCATTTCCTGTACAATCTTCCCGAATCTGCAACATCAAGCAATGCTTTGATAGTAATCTCAGTTAGCATGTATTTTCATTGATTTACAATCTTTGAAGAGAGGAAAGTCATGCATTTTCTTGTTTGTAGTGCACATATCCAGATGGAATTACCTACAAGAAAATTGTTAATGCATAAGTTAATGAAATACCCAAAACCTTCTCTATAGGGTTCACATTATTTGCAAGAGCACTAAAATCTACCCGCATAACCTGGAAATCAAAAGCACTCTAATACTTGTGGAAGAAGTTATGCAATGTGCCTTAATCTTTGGAAATTTATTGTGTTTTTTATTCACTTCTAGAACCAAATCTCGATGTAGGAAATGACCTCTTGCAGCATAAACAACTAGGTATCACCTCTGCAACATTGTCAAAAATCTCATCGCACAAAACTCAGGGGAAAACCTCCTTTGGCGTTTTTCCAATTTTCTCTCGAATGTTGTATGGATGTTTCAAATACATGCTTACTCCCAATTAAGAACAAGATATCTATGACATGTATATTATATAACTCTCCATAATTTTAAATGGCCCTTGTAACCTCCTAATTTTTTTCGATGATGATACTTGATGAAAAAAATCCTTCAGAAGACTTTCTGCTTTTCTCTGCAATGAACCCCAACAATATTGATGATTTACCATGTCACTGTGTCCAAAAGAATTCTAGATCCAACTCCTGTGCAACATGCATGAACCCAGGGCACCTACACATGACTTTTGTCAGCCAACTAA
>ML785562.1:613509-626104 GCA_009831015.1 Picea engelmannii
TTGTACTTGAACATTTAAGTGGGGTAAAAGGAGGTTGCCCCCTCGAAGAGGCTTATTATCTGAAATTATCTCTTTTTCAAGGCGTTGAGTACTTTTCCTGAGGTTTTTCTATGCTATATTGATGTTTGGTTCTTAACACTATGGAGTGTCAAAAGCTAATTTCAAAACCTAATCTGAATCCTGCAACTTATTCAAACTCTAACAAAGTGTCGAACACAAGTTCCTGTTGCAAACTATTAGACTGAAAAGGATCTCATGCTCGATGGAGAGCTTATTCTCTATCTATTCCTACTCCTAACGAGAAAAACTGGCTCATCATGTGACATCATGCTTCCAATGAAGCCATGATAACATCGGACTAATTACAAGAATCCTTTTCATGCATATAAATTTCAAAGAACACTTCATGTCGTGTAGCAAAATTTCAACTTGTAGAGCATACTTACAATCATCATTTTCTTTGATTCCAAAGATTGCAAAATTGAAGACCTCTGAAAAACATAACTCCATATAAATGGCTACCAGATCATAGAAATAAGTTAACTCTGCTTGCTACTCAAGACTTTCTTCAACCTCTGATATATAGCTTCCATAAACTGGTTCCTGCAAATCTAAAAGTAGTTGTGAGATGATTGGACTGCTAATCCCTTCTTTTTCGATATATTCTTCGTAGGTATTTTCAATTTTCTTCTCATGAGATGTTATAAACAGAAGAGAAGACCTGAAATCTCTAGCCAGATTAAACTCATCATATTCAATGTCTTCTGCAAACATGGAATGACTGATTACAACATGAAGTTGTTCCTTAGTGGGCAAAGAAAAAGTCTCCTCGAAATCAAATTCATAAATGTCATATATTGGCTGACTGTTTCTCAAGTCAACATTATTTGATGTAGAAATATTCTCTTCTCCATATGAATACTTATCAAAAATAGGTGAACATAGAACCTTTGTATCTTGCAAAGAAAGACAAGCAATTTTCAGATCCTTCTCTCCAATCACAGGTGAAAACATATCATAGGCAACCTCTTGAAAAAGTTCAGAAAAATCTTCTTCTCTAACTGTTTCTTCATGCAAATCAAAGGAAACAGGTGCAACAGAGATAGGTTCCGATGCATCTACAACTATGAAATTCTTATTTGTATCATGAAGAGCTTCCTTAACAATATAATTTTCACCTTGACAAACAGAAGAAAAGACTGCTTCCTGCTGAACTTGCTTCAAAGAGACTTTCAACTGGAAATTCATCTTTACAAAACAAATGGAAAGCATAATGAAAACTTGCCAATGAGTGAATACTTGAAGCTAGAAGAGATCTGCACCAATCAAGGGAAATCCCCTCTAATGAATACTTGAAAAGCCTAATTTGAATGATTTGAACGTCCTCATGTAAAATTCCAAGCCGATAAATAAAATCATGAAAATCCAGCATGTGTTCAGCTGACACTTCCCACTCTCCTCCTCGAAATATGGGAATACTACGTTCCCATTCATATCCAATAGGTATTGGATGAGGGTAACCATAAATACTTAAGAAATTGCAAAATTCATACCTCTTGTTCATTTCATACCAGTGGAGTCGCCAACAGATTTCAGAATGATGGAGTCGCCACTGAATCCATCCTTCATGGAGTTGCCCGATAGATGATTACAACTGAATATATGTCTAGACTTTTTCTATCATCAAAGATGGATCTTTTCATCTCCCAAGGAAGCCGAGATTCAATCTCCTCTCCTTGGCAACGACGCCAATTTGTTATCACTCCAAGAGTCCTTCTAAGGTTGTATCTTGAAGAAGCCCAGTAACTTAACTAATATCTCAATGGTGTATAATATTTTCTTAATTGGATCAAGTCAGATAACTAAATCATACCTTCTCTCTCAAGACATGCATAAACATAACCAGATGACAAGGATTTTAACTATCACTATTCAAAGGGTTTGTAAATAAGTGAATGTATGGAGAATTCTTACTATGCCAGAAGACTCACACATAAAGATACATGAATGGCCAATCACAATGAGCAAATGATATTTGCAATTCAACTCATCAAAGCAATGATAGGATGACAACCATCAGGCTTTAGACAAACATAATAGACATGAATTAAACATCCATGTGCAAATATAGAATAGACAAAAAAATGTGAGTCTGAACAAATAATTGTAAAAGAATCTTGTATAAACTAATCTGCAAATGAGAAGCTTGAGTACAGAGTGTGAAAAAGTCTCCAAATTCGAACCCCTTAGTTCATCAAAAGTCTATGGCTTTATAGCCCTTATAAAACAGTTCTAGATCCTATTAAAATGGATCTAATATACTAATACTGGAAAATAATAAAAGCAACTCTGAAGAATAGGATCTAGTCCTATCATAAAGGTCAAACCCTTATCGAATAGTCTTCAACAAATATGCAATATTCAATGGTCCTCAACATCTTGATGAGATGATCAAGTACTCGAACTCATCCTTTGACAGTTGGATGTTTGTTGACCAAAAATAGAAAGGCCTTTTATCTTGTTTACCTCAATATCTGCCTTAAAATATAGAACAAGACACTAAAACAAATCCCTTTAATCTTTATCTTTCATTAGAAACCTTACTTGTGGAATTTAGATTAGAAAAAATCAGATCTTTGCAAAAATAATACCTCTCTGCCCTATCTGTGCTTTCAGTGGCTTGTGAGCCAAAATTCTAACCTATAAGCCACCAAAAGATTTGCTTTCGGTGGTTAAGGACAACTATGCAAACTGAAATAGCCACCAAAAAGGTAGGCTTTAGCAGTCTTCTCTCTCAACAATAGATAGAGTTCTAATAAAACTTGTCTTTTTCTTTGTTAGGAAGCTCCCTCGCTTGTAGCACTACATGTGTAAAGAGTCAACAAATACTACAAATGACTGAAGAAAGAATTTTGAACAGAGCTACTAGTCATTTTAGTTGAACTCTAACTTGTAGGTTGATACCTTTGATGCTTTCTAAACCCATGACGTTTTTTCCATATCATTGTGTATATAGATTTGAAGTTGATTAAGGAATCTAACATATATATTTTCTCAGTGATATATATAGGACCTTAATGTCTTCTGACTGCTGGAAAGGGTCTGCTAGCCAAGTCTTCATACATATGCTCTTATTTCTTTAGGCAGAAACAAAGTATAAGTAAGGTAAGAGTGACCAAGATCCTTTTAAGTACTATGTCTATTGTGGACTGTATAATTTGGTATGGCTAGTGTTCTGAAAACTATCTTCATCAACTTGCGACTTTCCAGAATTCTGAATAAGGATGACTGGAGGTTCTTTCCATACTTTTCACTTTCCTATGTATTATGTATGAGAAGGATGACTAGGTAGAAGATCTACCATTTGAGAAAAGTAACAACCCGAAACATTGGGTGGTTTTCCTCCATAATTTCCAAGGATTCTCAAATTTGTGTTGGAGAAATTCATTCACCATTTCCTGTACAATCTTTCCGAATCTACAACAACAAGCAATGCTTTGATAGTAATCTCAATTAGCATGTATTTTCATTGATTTACAATCCTTGAAGAGAGGACAGTCATGCATTTTCTTATTTGTAGTGCACATACCTAGATGGAATTACCTGCAATAAACTTGTTAATGCATAATTTAATGAAATATCCAAAAACCTTCTCAATAGGGTTCACATTATTTTCAAGAGCACTAAAATCTGCTCGCATAACCTTGAAATCAAAAGCACTCTAATACTTGTGGAAGAAGTTATGAAATGTGCCTTAATCTTTGGAAATTGATTGTGTTTTTTATTCAATTCTAGAACCAGAGCTCGATGTAGGCAAAAACCTCTTGCAACATAGACAACTAGGTATCACATGTGCAGCATTGTCAAAAACCTCATCGCACAAAACTCAGGGGAAAACCTCCTTTGGCATTTTTCCAATTTTCTCTGGAATGTTGTATGGTTGTTTCAAATACATGCTTACTCTCAATTAAGAACAAGATATCTATGACATGTATATTATATCAATCTCCATCATTTTAAATGGCCCTTGCGACCTCCTGAGCTTTTTCGATGATGATACCTGATGACAAAAATCCTTCAGAAGTCTTTCTACTTTTCTCTGCAATGAACCCCAACAATAATGATGATTTACCATGTCACTGTGTCCAAAATAATTCTAGATCCAACTCTTGTGCAACATGCATGAACCCAGGGCACCTCCACATGACTTTTGTCACCCAACTAACCCTTTTTGTTGTAGACTTATTTATTATCTTGTGTGTTCGCTTGTGATAAGTTTATGCGTTGCGTAGTGGTACCGACTTGCTGCCTACGCACTTGATATATAAGGAAAACTTCTCGGTCCCTAGTATTCAAAATATTTCTTCTCCTCATGACTTAGGTTTCGGTCTTTCCATGTGGAACAACTTTACAACAACACCAACTCGAAGAGGTGACTATAAGGTAATGGCATGTAGTTTATGTTATGTCCTAACTCATGGCTTGGTGCGCTAAGTTTTGTTGACTTTATGTGTTGACTCGACATGTGGACTAGGCTAGAATCGTGGCTTTGAAATTGTGATTTGGCATAACTAATGGCTTGGATCATGGCTTGGTGTTTAGTAAAGAATTTGGTATATGGTTTTGGTGTGATATGGATTAGGTTTAGGATAGTTTAGGAATAAAACACTTAAGTGCACACATCACTTTTTGCTTAGGATTTTTAGAAATAAAATATACATTTCATTTCAAACTATAAAGAAGCCATAAAAACTAGGGTTTAGGAAGCACTGATGATGCTTTGAAATGCAGGTGAAAACAATCACATAGAGCTTTGATGACGATCTGGAAGTTAAAATGTTGGCTAGAAAAACTTTAGGAATGAGCGTATTGAATAAAAGTTGAGAAGACACTCCAAAAATACTAGTGCATTTTTTATCGCTGACAGATACCATCCGAAAATATTCCCAGTAGGGATTTGATACCACAATGTAACATCCTCCGTTACTAGAAAACCTGAATTTATTCTCTAAAACCTTAATGTTAATTCACACAAACCCACCCAGACTCAGGGTGGGTCCCTTCACACAAACATTCTTCTCTAATATTAATTCTAACTACGCAAATAACTCACTGAGATAAACTGTGCACTAAATCGGCCTTATGTTGTGTGCGACAACTGTATCCCAGTGCATGTGACAATTAAATCCTTACACCTTTTTCCCTATTTCATGCGATGATTCATCCCTTGCATCATAATTCCCATTACCATTACCACTAAAATTGACTAACAGACTAGTTATTAACCACCATGCCCCGCATATGCAACAACTATGTAGAACCAACAATAACATGCATGACCAAATATCTACAATTACAACAAAAAAATTAACATAAAAATACACACAATAATTATCATGTAAACACACATAAAAGAACACTTATCTTTTTCTATAAATCACCAACTACATGCAAAACTCAGACATTCCTCCCAGTCATAGAATCTGTTGTTCATAGAATCTCAACAATAGGTCACCCCCAATCTGGGGCTATAAATCCACTAGGGAAAAGGCTCCTAAGGGAAGCTAAGGTCTGACCCACAAAATAAAAAAACATGGGCTTTGGTGTAAACTCTAGCAACAATTCCTAGCTCACAACCTCTCATTCCCCATAGCCTGTCCCACCCTAGGAAGCGTACCCCTTCTCTGCTCAACATTCCTTCAACTGTCCCACTTCCCTTCTAGGGATTCTGCAACAAAAATCCATCTAGGAATTCTCAGATCTTTGTAGCACTTGGAACACAATGTTTCTCAAGGAGTTACAACACCCATTATCTCAACACATTAGGAAATATATTCCCAAAAATTCTCTCACCTAGAGAGAATTCTCCATAGGTATTACAACCTTCTTCTTCAATCAAAACCACCAAGGATTTATTGGGTAACATTCAACTTCATCTTCTCTTACACTCTCCATCCAAGGTATGGATGATGGAGTAAATGAGTGAATGATTGGAATTATGCTAAGTTCCCTGCATTATATTTCATGTTTGTATTTGAGCACTTGTCACTCTAGTATGTGTTGGGATAATGGATGTTGTAAATCCTTGAGAAACCTTGTTTTCCTTCTGATTTTTCTTGAAAACTTGTCACGCCTTTGAATCCACTTGGTAATTTGTTCCTCTTACCTAGGAAATTATGATAAAATTATAAAATAAATCTTGGGACTTAGGAATAATATTATTGTAATCCTTGGCTTAATCCCCCTTGACTTAGCCCCTTTTCTTAAGCCCTCATCGCCCTTTCCCTCTCATGGATTCCTAGTCCCAATACTATTTCATATGATTTGGTTTGCAACAATGATGTATTTTATTAATAAAAACGAGTGTGATTACACATTACATTTGTTTAAGCTCATTGGCCTAAATCACACAAGCACTCTAGCCTCAAAATGTCTAAATATACAAAGGCACTTTGGCCCAAAACATCCCAACTCACCAGCCTATAAAGCATATCTACATTTACAACTTGGGGTTCAATATAGAGGTATTAAAATATTCAAACAGTTAAGTTGAGCCACAAATCTCTTATTTTAAGGAGGCATATCTCCTATCCAAGTCGGGCTGAGGAGAGAAGTTTGATCTCCAACCAAGTAGAACATCGAAAATATTTTTTCACTCGAGTGAGGGAAGTTGATGGTTCTTCCTTCTGGTTTTTCATTCCAATACTTAGTCGAACGACTTCAAAATCAAAACCCTGAGTTATATAACTAAGCACAACTCCAGTGATCTTCAATAGTTAGGGCATCCCTTGATTCCCAGAACACACGACAAAGGGGGGGTTTCCTTTACTCCTCATCAAATCTCTATCTGATTCTCATTTTCTGCAAACCCAATATCAAAAGATCATCAACTATGATACCATCTTGGGACAAGCATTAAACGCATAGTAGAATGGATCCGATAATAGTGGTGGTTTCTAAAGACACCATTGCACTAAAAAACAAGCACGCTCCAAGAGATCATAAATAGATTTCCTGATGATGATAGATCGATCACATGGATCGTCTATAAACATATTTTGATCATGGACTAAACCAACAATCCCGTGTGGAGTTAGTTCCACCTATAAATGAAACGTGGATTTTGGATCCTAAGTGGACATGGTCAACCATCAATTTAGTCATTCGTTGATCCATTTAACCAATAAGGTGAGGTTTACAATGGAACTTCATGTTCCAAAAAATATGAGGTACCTCCCTAGGTACCCCATATAAATACACTATATGTCCACCTATCTAGATTTATCCCCTTTGGGTACCTCCCTACATACATTACATTGCATACCCCTTCACATGTTTCATCCTCGAATTATGGGAGGAATCCATACAAAATAATCGACTAATAAATGTAGCCATATGGTACCAATCACAAGAATCCATCCGTCCAAGTGAAATGTGAACATGGCGTCCAACTTATTCCTTACTAACTTGATGTTGATTCCAATTTCTCCTTTTGATCCATGTCGTTATCTCCATGCATTATGTTTAGTCCACCATGTTCTCCCACATTGGCTACCTTTTTGGTTCCATGTTGGTCCATAATTTTGTTGATGTTCATGCCCTTTCCTTTATTCCTTTTTTTTCCTGGTTGTGTGGGTGGAAATATAAATCAAACTTATCTATTACTTATTCTGGTTTGGACTCTTCAACATGGGGTTCCTTTGAGTTATTTATCTCCTTAGATTTTTCTTCCTTTTTATGCCCTTCCTAGGGCTTCATGTGATTTTATAAGATCTTTAATTGATTCAACCTTGGAATTTTCATTTGATGTGTTAGTGACAGTATGTACTACAATAAGTTTCTCTGCAAGCACTTCCTCAAGTTCCCCCTTACGACTTTCTTGTTTAGTGAGAGAAATATCCCATAATGTTTTTTTGATTTTTTTATACTAGAGCTTCAAAAATATTATTTTTCACATTAATACTAACTATAGCAACTGATTCCATCCAAGGATATCACAAAAAAATATTCACCTCATCCATATCTATAGCATGAAAATATGAGTGAAACACATATTTATCAAGGGTAATCCTCAAATATTTAAAAAATTGAACATTCGTATTCTCAACCTGTGTTCTTTGAATATTCTTGGTGAGAAATTGCAAACATTTATCCAAGTTAACATTAAAAAAATTGTGTTTGATACTAGATTTTATAGAAATAATAACATTTTCTTGTTGAATACATCTCTGTAATAGGAATTTTGTGCATGAAAACAACCCATTGGTGATCTATTGATCCTTCCACCCAATGTGAGACCACGTATCCAAAAATACATGTTCATATGCTTCATCTGCAATTTATTTCATCTTTTGAACGCTAAGAACTTTCCCCACATGGTAGCATCTTCTTTTAATTCAAGCCATAAAACTATTCTCCAATTATTTTTCTAAAATGACTTTGCATTCTTTATTTATTATTCAATACTAAGTGTTGGCATAGGGGCATACCCAGGGTTCAATGATTCAACAATGCACCAACAAAACCCTAACTATCGACCCTTTCGACAATACCTGCGAAGAAGATGAAGTCCTACATGAGGTACAGGCAGGGGTGGTTGCAGGACCCAAATGTCTGCAACCTAGTTGGGACAGATATCTATGATTACACCACTCTAACAAAGCACTTAGCAACTAATATTCATCAGTGTTTAACCCTTATTCACATCACAAATCCAAACCCTAATTATAGAACAACACAATATTCAACCATATCTAACACATCTAAGCACTTAGCACATGGAAAGAGATCAGATCTAGCATTCATTCACATCACTAAGCATTTAATCTATCATACCAGATTCTTCTAAACATTTATCACTGCACTAATATTGGGTCATATGAATAATACAACAACCATAATGCACAAAGCAACCATAACATAGGATATATGTGGTTCACCACAGTGTGGGGCTACGTCCACCAACTCTTCTCATCTTTATTATCTTTGGTAAATCTTCTACAAGCATGGAGCCCAAAAACTCCACTCCACATAAGACAAGAGATCTGCACACACCTTGCCAGATCCTCCTTCCCCGAGTTAGGTCACAACACAAAATCCTTCTTACACAGTCTGCACACAAGCTTCTTGCAATCACTTACACTTAGCTCTGCAAGTCTTAACACATAGTATGCACAAATCCTCTAGATCCACACTAAGCCGATTCTACTAGGTCTCCTCCCTCTTACATTTCCTAGATTTCTATTCATACATTAAAAAATAGGCCTAAACATGGGTAAACCCATGGGAAGACATCCCATACCTGTTACATAAACCCTAATCCCAAAACTTCCCTAAAAAGGGGTCGAGATCTGGTGATCTCCACTTCGACTTGCGCTCCGCCTTCGACCATCCTGTCAAAGTCCCAAAAAATGTCAAATATGACCAAGGTTCTCCAAAACTTGGTCAAGGGACAACATGCCCACAACACTCACCTGTGAATCATCCTGAGTCACTTTGATCTAGGTAACTCTGCCTCAAACTTCTTGAGATTGGCTCGAGTTGCTTCAACCTACTGCTTAGACAAGGCCTCCTGGTCAGTGAACTCCTGAATAACTACCTCGGTCACAGGTCCTTCCAAGCATTGTTCGACTGTAGTGACTGTTTTTTCTAGTTCTATTCCTCTTCCTTCAATCTCCTCAAAAAGTAGGCAAGATGCATCTTGGACTAGCTGGAGCTTCTGAGTCACTTCCATGACTTTGCTCTATATGGCATGGACTTGTTGCTAAGCCGTGTGTTTTTCTTGGGATATTTTCATTCGATCAACCGATGACAAGGGATTCAACTGCACTTGTGTTGTTGTTGCTTGCTTCTTTTCTTTCTGGAGCTGGGACTCCAGTCTCTTTAGTTCAGGGTCCTCAGTAAGGCGCTCATAATTCTGCGCACTTCGACTGCTAATTTGTTTACATTCCAAGGCTAATGCCTTGATTATCTGGAATGCGCTTTAGGCGGTTTCTTCTCACTGGTATTGCACTTCCTACGGAGTGCTTGGTACTACTTGTAACTCCAATTCTGCTACTCTCTGTTGAATTTGCTGGATGGCTACAACAAGCTTTGCTACTTGGCTCTCTACTAGTGTTGGGCACTTTAATTGTCTAAATAAATAGATAATTAAGGTGTTCAATATAAATTGTCAAACCCAGGGAAGTTTTGTTATTGCAAGATAATTGTGCACAGTCTATGCTAGATTGATGAAAGCAAACACTAATCAAGTTGCAGTATTGAAAGAAACAGAGTTTTGAAAAACTGAACACTAACACAAGTTGTTGACACAACTGAAGTTCTAATCTACTATTGCAGACTTGGAATCACACTTGCATAATTGAAATCTAAATTGATGAGTGTATAATAATCTTGGATTATCTGTTTTATTCTAATTTTCTATTTATTCTTGTAGAAGGGAATTTTGCGCTAATTGCTGAAAAGAAATCTACTTTAATTGCAGGAAGGAAATTCACACTTCTAATTACTTTTGCTTGAAAGAAGAGTTTTACCTAGTATAGAAATACAATTCTCCAGTAGTATACAACACTTGACTTCTAATTCTCATGAGACACACTGATGCGTATTTGATAGGAAGGGACTGAACTGTAACAACAATTGTACTCTAAGAATGACAAACAAATTAATCACATAAATCAAAGTAGCTAATCTAAAACTCAAAATAGAGGAGAGTCTGTGAGGAAGGTGGGCCCTTTCCTTCTCACTAAATCCACTCAAAGAGATTACAGTAGGTTAGATAAACTCAATTCACTTTCTTTATTAAAATCACCAAAAATGTTCAATTACAAATTGCTTCACTTTACTTCACAATTCCATAGTTAATCTTTGGTACCAATGATTACAAAAGATCTTCTATTTAAAGACAGAGTCATCCAGTTAAAATAGACTCAGAACAACTTTTAGAATCCCATATTCTCAAGCTGTTCACAAGATACAATAGATCTATCATCTTCACCAAATCTAGAGAAAGAATCAGCGCGAGCCAAAGCGTGTAACAGTAGAGGATCAATCTTCAAGATTCAGATTTCAGGATCAGTGGCCATCTATTCCAGCACATGTAATAGCTTTCAGGATTGGTGCGCATCTGTTGTAGTCGGTGTAACATATTCCAGGATCGGTGGGCATCTGTTGAAACAAGTGTAACAACTTCTAGGAAAGGTGCACAGTTGTTATAGTCATGTAACAACATGCAGGACTAGCGCATAATTGTAACAATTGGTGTAACAACAACGATATTTCTTCAAGTCTTGGTTGTTCTACACATTTTGATCATTAGTTGCACATTTATGGGTAAAATATGAGAAATACTACCAATCAAATGTGTTAAGTAAATAAGAATATCAAAGCAAGATCAATGATTCATACCTTGGGAAAAAGGGTCTTAGCAAGCATTAAAGTAGGCATTTAGCATAGAAATTATAAGCTTGAAAGGGAATAAGATATAATGAAAAAGGGACATTTTTGGTGTTGGTTGTGGAGCCTAATTATCTTCCTGATTTAAAGGTATTTTACTTTCAGCTGTGTTTATACGCCATGAAGTATTTACACCCCAGAAGTATGTACACTCTTCCACGCGGGGGAGTGTAGAGGGGGGGTACCCCCTCTACAGGGCCTGGGGGGGATATCCCCCTGGATGGGGGGTCTGGGGGCAAGTGAGCCCCCAATGGGGGTTTGGGGGTGAAGCCCCCGAAGAAAAAATTGCCTTGTAAAAGTATATTGTAATTTCATTGTAAATCTGGACCATTCATTATAAGGTCGTAGATCTAATGATAGAGATTATGTTAGGGTTTTTTTCCCTAGAAGGCAACCCTCTTTTATGAGGGAAATGTATTGTGGCTATGTATGTTGGCAATTATTATACTCTCAGAGAGGAGACTGTGAGAGAAAGAAGAGGAAGTTACAACGGGTTTTGTTTTAGGTTGTATCCCTTCATTTTGCTCGATAATAATAAAGAAAGGACCTGGTAATTTATCTGGTGGACGTAGCCCACACTGGGTGAACCACGTAAATATGTGTCTCTCTTGTATTGTGTATCTTCTATGTTTTATTTCCGCATTTGTTTTATTTTATTGCTCCACGGTCCTGTTTTTCTAACAACTGGTATCAGAGCATAAGGTAAATTGCAGCAAAAGAGGGTTCCGGGTTTGAGTGGGAGCAATGTCGGAAGATGGAAAGTTTAGGATCGAGAAATTTAACAACCAAAACTACCAGTTATGGAAGATGCAGATGGAAGATTATTTATATCAGAAGGATCTATTCCTACTATTGAGCAGAGTAGAAAAGAAGCCGGTGGCCATGAAGGACGAAGAATGGGAGATTCTTGACAAAAAGGCTCTAGGAATGATACGACTGAGCCTGGCAACGTCGATGGATTTCAATATCTCGAAAGAAAAGACAATGAAGGGTTTGATGGACGCGTTGGCCAAATTGTATGAAAAACCCTCAGCATCCAATAAGGTATTTCTAATGAAGAGATTATTTAATATGAAGATGTTGGAAGGTGGGTCTATTGCAGATCATTTACATGAATTTAATATGGTTACTAATCAACTAA
>ML785562.1:644536-666126 GCA_009831015.1 Picea engelmannii
TGAATCAGGAAGATAATCAGGCTCCACAACCAACATCAAGTTGTTCACAAGATAAAATAGATCTTTCATCTTCACCAAATCTAGAGAAGGAATCAACGTGAGCCAAAACGTGTAACAACAGAGGATCAATATTCAGGATTTGGCTTTCAAGATCGGTGGCCATATGTTGTAGCAAGTGTAACAACTTCCAATATTGGTGCACATCTATTGCAGTCGATGTAACAACTTCCAGGATCGATGGGCATCTGTTGCAGCAAGTGTAACAGCTTCCAGGAAAGGTACGTAGTTGTTGTAGTCGTGTAACAACATGCAGGACTAGCACACAATTGTAACAATTGGTGTAACAACAACGATCTTTCTTCAAGTCTTGGTTGTTCTACACATTTTGATCATTAGTTGCACATTTATGGGTAAAATATGAGAAATACTACTAATCAAACGTGTTAAGTAAATACGAATATCAAAGCAATATCAATGATTCATACCTTGGGAAAAAGGGTTGTAATAAGCATTAAAGTAGGCAATTAGCATACAAATGATAAGGTTGAAAGGGCAAAAGATATAGTCAAAAGGGACATTTATGGGTCCTAACAACTGTGTCTTCTTCTATCTGTTCTAAGTTTTTCATAGAGTGAAGTGCTCTATTGACTGCTTCTTTAACTCCAACCTGATCCATGAGAAATTGTTCTCTCTCTTTCTAGATTTTCACTTTATCTTCTTTGAACTTGATTTGGGGGTCGACCTTCTATTGTTGCACAACTTGGTGTTTCTCTATGACTTCCTCTTGTGCTTTCTTAAGGGCCACCGTGGCCTGTTATTTTTCTTCCTGCACACGACAAAGGCAAGCTTCAGTCGCATCAACTATTCACTGCACAGCTGGAGTGAAGGGCTTGTTGTACCCCTCTAAGTTCTGATTCAATTATTTCATACATGGTTTCTTGTTTGGCTTCATTTCTCTGCAAAATATATTCTAAGGCATCTGATATAGCCGGGATAATGAATTCAAAGTCATCGACCATGAATACAGTCTGCAACTTCGACTTACTAGCTTTGGACTTCTTCCACGATGTAGGTTTCGTTGGGGAAACCTTTCTTTTCCTAGATGTCGTTGTGTCATCAGGAGGATTATGTGGTGGTGTTACTTCGCCCTGCTTCTACCTCTCTTCTTCTCCTTCTTTCTCTTCTTTATCCACTTCATCATATACTCCTCTGCTAGGTGAATCTAATGTAGTTTCTTCTGATGTGTTGTGTATTTCCTGTACATCTTCCTTTTTTTTCTTCCTACAATTGTTGGGTGCATCATACTCTTCATGAGTAACCACTAGACTTCCAATGAGATCAGGGTCAGACAATTCTGCATTGTTGACTGGCACTAGGAGTTATTCATGCCACTCCTTGGTGATTTCCTCCATGTCCTCCTCGGTGATCTTGTAATAGGGCTAAATATCTTCTTTATGTTCATCTCTACGCACAGTAATATATATAAAATGCCTATCTGGGTGAAACTTCGCAAATGGTATAAACATGTCCAGGGTGTTCGACATCATACAAGGGAAAGATTCAATAGCGTTCGACTACCATTTTTTCCCCATATCGTTCGAATACTAGAGTGTGGTGAACTTCGCAGCTAGTGGCTCGAATGACTCAATGTCAGGAAAGGTCGCTCCTTCCGGCATCTCCCAAGAAATGAACACGATGAGGATTAGTAGCCAGCTAAAATGGAACTCATAGCCCTGATTTTGAGCTTTGCGACGGTCCTGTTCTAACTAGCTGATGAGGTAACTCGCCTAGTTCATTTGTAATCCTTCCACGCATTTTTCTGCGAGGTCAACAACAAACCCCGTGATATGCATGGGTTTGTTCTTTATTACTAACTTACTAGTGATCAACTAGTAGGCTAGGCATACTACACCATTCTAGATGGAGGCTACCTTGCAGCCTTTCTTCCCCTTCTTGACATCACCATAGGTGTCTTTAATCTCCTGCGCTAGAGCACAATCTGCAGCCTTCCCTGGATAAAATTCTTATGGGTCTGGTCCCTATATGCTCAATCCAGTGATCCTATGGATCAATGCCAGATCAACGATGATATGCCTGTCCAACCATAGATAACCACCATGGAAGCATGACAATAGGAGATTAACACACGCATTAACCTTCTGATGTCTTATGAAGTGTGGTATCTTCATCACGTTTAATATAGTGAACCTCATGATGTCCATAGTCCATGGCTGGGGGATGATCTTCGACTTCTTCCCCTTAGTCTTGGTCAAATATTTGTGAGGTTTGAGAATGCCATAGCTCTTGCGGTCTCCTAGGTTACAGTCACTGATCTTCAAGGTTGGAATCCTCTCCAACTGTAGTCTAACTGCTTGTATTTCCTTCGGGATGTATGTAGTGATGACTGTGTAGTCAAAGTCCCTCGAAACACTGTCATGAATCACCACATCGGCCTGAGGTGGGATGTAGTTGGGCAAGATGGATGGGATTAGCTTCACATTCTGCAAGTCATCACAATGCTTGGTTATTTTCTCGGTCTCAGCTCAGGATGGTCCAGATCCACGAGCAGTCGATGGGGATGCTTGCACTCCTCTCGTCGATGAGGCTTGGATGCCTATGAACATCACCTTCTCGACCATGAGGTCTATTAGAATATCTTCGATGGATTTTTCTAGTGCACTATTCTCATTCGACATGCACACTCGAGATATGATATCTCAGGTCAGTAAACAATACTCAATGTAATAGAATGGATGGTGAGGCCTCAATGATCACTGTGTGAAATCAACTAGTTCTTTGTGGGCTCGGATACTCACAATTGGAAAAACATTTCTTGTTGCAACTCTCGACGGGATAAATAGATATTATTGTAGTGAACTCTTCCAACAAGAAAGAATGCCTCAATCAATGCAGTTCCATCCATTATGGCATGGTCCCAACAGTCCAAGAGCAAACGTTCCAGTAATAATTGCATTTGTAGCCATTCTGAAGCATCGTTATAAAGGTCATAATGCCTCCAATGGTCATATTGTTCTGTCATGGCGAAGTGCCAACCTATGTTGTACTAATATTCCAGTGAAGTTCAATTTCTAGAAACATTCCTCCTGTGAAGCCTTCCCTGGGACTTCTTGCAATTTTTCTAACTTTGCTCTCTTCTTACTGAGATTTCTGGACTTCTTTCCTGGGATCTAAATCATTTGTTTCCTCTTTCCATTATCATTCTTATCTCCTCTTGGCATGATAACTTCGCACTGTGGAGGGTATTTCATAGGGTTCAAGGGTAATACTTCTTCTCTTTCTAGGGTAGGTTCTCTACTCTCTTGTACAGACATGTGTCTCTAGTCTTCCTGTGTCCTTTCAACTTTGACGTCCATATATTTGGTCCTTAGTAGCTTCGATTGGTTCTCTTGTTCTTCCAGTAAGTGTGCTATTCTCCTAGCCATGAAATCTCTCAATTCTTGCTTTTTTTGTTCTAGATCCTCCTCTTCTTGTTTTTTTCGTATCTTCTCTTTCTCAATCCAGGTTTTTCCTAGCAAGATAGCAAATGGGGCATTGTTCTCAACAAATTTAACGATCTCAAATTATTCTTCTGTCAAAGTGCCATGAGAACTCATAGATGTATGGGTAATTTTTCCACATAGGGCTATCAAGTTTCCTCTAAATAATCCTATTCCTCCTAATGAAGGAACCATAGCAGGCTTTCCCAAAATTTCCCAAGTTCTTTCTGTCATGATATTCACCTATGTTTCCTCATCCAGGACACAGTCTATGTCAAAGTCTCATATTCTTGTTTCTATGTACTCTTTCTCTTTCAAAACCTCCGATAAGTTGATATCTCTATGATCGTTCAGTGTTTCTTTCATCCATATTAATACAATCTCTGATTCTTTCTGGGGTTGTATCATATCCTTAGTTTCTTGTCTTGTCTCATAGTTTTCTTGTCTCATATTCATTTTTTCAACTTTTGAAATCATTCTAGGGAAATCCAAAACTTCATGGTCCATAGTTTTACAACAAAAATAACTAGGACCTCTACGAAGGCATTCCTTAGCAAGATGTCTCGGTCTTCTACAACTATAGCAAAGAGTTAATCCTCTCTTTCTTTTAAACGATCCCCAACCTTTCCTATGCACAATGGGATCACAGTAACTAACCTGAAAAAAATTCTTTCTAGGATCCTGCATCCATTTGTTAGTCCAAACATTCTTTCTATGCATAGGGATAACATATATTTCACTAGTTCTATCAAATCTAGTCATATCAAATCTTCTTTCTTCTAGCTATACCCTAGTTTTCAGACTAAGACAAAATATATCAAATATACCTAGCTTCATTCTTTCGAAACCAAAATGTTCACTTAGCTTACCTGTCTCAGAGCACAAAGCTTCAAGATCTTACCTCTTTTATTTAGATCAGACTTCTCTTCTTAGCACAGATCTTTGCAAGTCAAGTAGAATATTGCACACTAAAGTAGAAGATCTACGCACAAAGATTTTTTTTCTTCAGTTCCCAGTAATCACAGTTTCAGGTCCCAGCAATAGAACCATTTGTTGGCACAGGGGAAAACCCAAGGTTCAATGCTTCAACAACACACCAAAAAAACCCTAAATATCGACCCTTTCGGCAACACTTGCGAAGCAGATGAAGTCCCACCCGAGGTAGAGTAGGGGTGGTTGCAAGACCCTAATGTCTGAAACCTATCTGGGACATAGATCTGTGATTACACCACTCTAACAAAGCACTTAACAATTAACATTCATCAATATATAACCCTTATTCACATCGCATATCCAAACCCTAATTATAGAACAATGCAATATTCAACCAAATCTAACACATCTAAGCACTTAGCACATGGAAAGAGATCAGATCTAGCCTTCATTCACATCACTAAGCATTTAATCTATCATACTAGATTCTTCTAAACATTTATCATTGCAATAAGCTTAGGTCATATGAATAATATAATAACCATAATACACAAAGAAACCATAACATAGGATAAATGTTGTTCACCCCAGTGTGGGGATATGTCCACCAACTCTTCTCTTCTTTATTATCTTCGATCAATCTTCTACAAGAACAAAGCCCAAAAACCCCACTCCACATAGGACAGGAGATCTACGCGCACCTCGCCAGATCCTCCTTCCCCGAGTTAGTTCACTGCACAAAAGCCTTCTTACACAGTCTTCACACAAGCTTCTTACAATCACTTGCACTTAGATCTGCAAGTCTTAACACATAGTATGCATAAAGCCTCTAAATCTGCACTAAGCCGATTCTACTAGGTCTCCTCCCTCTTACATTTCCTATCTTTCTATTTATACATTACAAAATGGGCCTAAACATGGGTAAACCCATGGGCTGACATCCCATACTCGTTACATAAACCCTAATCCCAAAAATTCACTAAAAAGGGGCTGAGATCCCTCGATCTCCACTTCGACTTGCGCTCCACCTTAGAACAGCCTGTCAAAGTCCCAAAAAAGGTAAAATATGACCAAGGTTCTCCAAAACTTGGTCAAGGGCCAACACTAAGACAATTAAATTTTCTTGTAAAAAAAAAAATCTTGGAAGAAAACCCACAATAAAAGCAAGGGTTTTGAATAAAATCACTTACTTTTCAACGGAGTTCCTTTGAGTGACTAGGGTTTGAGGTGGCTAATGTAAAATGATCATAACATTGAAAATATTTCTTAGATTGGCTATTATGACAAAAATTATCAAATTCGATATCCACGTTGTCACTACTATCAATGGTTAAAATGAAATTTGAGTTCTCTATCAAAATATATCTAATATGAAAATCACACAATTGTCATGATAAAAACCCTAAAACAATTGATTTTAAATCAACAATAAACTCACTTCCCAGATTCCAATTCAACTGAGTGTTTTTTTTTAATTGGTTGTTTTTCCCAAAGGAATTCAGATCTACATCTATATTCATAAAATTTTGCACAAACATTTCCAAGAATTGAGTTAAATTATTTTGTCCTCTTTTTCTCTTGATAAAACTACAAAAAAAATCCCCTTTTTGGCCCAAGAAAGAGCTATGATACCACTTTTTGTGTAACTAATAGACCTAAAAATAAAATATATACATTAACTTGAGAAGAACGTAATAAATATACATAATAGACAACAAAATAATGAATACACAAGAATTGTAGAAAAAACCATTGAGGTAGTATAACACCATTATTTATTCCTTATGGAAGGAATCACTATGCTTTCTCCAATTACAATATGCTTCACAATACATCTCATTAAATTGCTTCTACTTATTTGTATAGTTCTATATAACCTCCATGAAAATTCCTGGTGAAGGAACCTTCTTGTTATCCTTCTTACAATGATCGCCTTAACACTATGTTGCCACCTATCCAACCTTATCCCCCTTGGGTGCCTCCCTAGGTACCCCATATTATCCTCCCTAGCTATATTAAAAAAATAGTGGCAGATAGGTTGGATGTAAATGCGATAATCATAGATCTAGCCAATATAGAGGTAACTACAATATATGCAATGGGGGAGTTTCAATAGGGAATATGGGTGCAATTACCATAGTGTATGTCTGAATTTGAAAACTTGGTAGGGGAGGGTAATGATAAACCCCAATGGCTTATAGTATTGGGCAAGTTCCCTTGGTGGATAAATTGGAATATTGAGGGCTAGGGTAGGGTAGCCAAAAATATCACGCACCATGTACTATGGTATGTATGGTGTAGGCACATAATGGACATGGAAAGGAAATCATTGTTTATGGAAGACGAATGATGGTTCCTACATACACATTTGTAATATCTTATATTAGTACAAAAACAAGTAAATCAACCAAATAAGATTAAGAAAAATCCATTAAATCTATATTTAACTCAACACATAATACCTAATTAGGGGTTGATTTGTCAACCCCAGGTGGAGATGGTTTCTCGATATATTTAGTGGAAAATTTTACAAATACAATAAAATTATAATTGATTATGCATAAATAATTTATACATCTACAAAACAACAAATTTATAAATATTTAAAAGTTCCCATTAAAGTAGGCTTCAACTAAGTGTTAAGTTTTGTCATTCGTCATTAACAAGTTTGTTGAGCTAGCTTCAATTAGTTACTTACGGTATTTGTTAGAATTGTTGTAATACTAATTTGTTATCATTTTCTCATTAATTGTACCACCATATTCATGGTGTCATCTAGTATGTTGGTTGTGAATTCTTGAGTTGGTTAACATTGTCTTGGCTTGGTGCTCTTGTGCTTGTTGACATCAATTCCTAATAGCATACATTAATTAGTTTGTCTAGAAGACTTGTGTTTCAACTATGCCAATACAACTCTTGGGATAGGAGTTGACAAAGATTTGAAGTTCCATGTTGAACTTTTGAGGTTTTATCTTCAAAGGAAGTCATTGTAATCACAAAACAAAAGTGAGGCTTAGACCAAATGAATTTGGGGTTTCCCTCCTCCTTGAGATGAGTGGCATGGAATATTTATGATCTCCCATCCTTATACATACAAAAACGATGGATCTTCCAAGACATGCCACAATGAAAAAATACCAAACAGTAAACAAAACACGAGGAAAACACCATGTAAAATGAGAAGAGGAAGATGACGGAAAACAATAAGGTTAAGGAAATGAAACCACAAGGGATTTATTGGTAAAAATACAAAAAAATTATCATATAAGTAAAGGTATTAGAAACCTCTGAACTTTGTTTAGAAAACTTGCAAGGCCAAATTGGAAAGTCTGCCCAAGTGAAAGGAAGGAGTAAGAAAACCAAATGAATTTTGGGTTTCCCACCTCCTTGAGATGCGTAGCATAGAATATTTAAGATTCCTCATCCCTAAACCTATGAAAGTGTTGGGATTTCCAAGATACTACTTAAACATTTTTAGACGACTTGCAAGTAAAAATTGGCAAGGTTTCCCATGCATAAGGAAGAAGAGAGGAAACCTTTAATGAATTTGGTGTTTCCCAATTTCTTGAGATGATTCACCATGATTACACCTATGAAGAATATGGGCTTGAAAATACAAGACAAAAGGAATGAATACCAAACACTAAATTAAAAAAAAGGAAATCACCATGTGGAATGAGAAGATGAAGACAAAGGAAAACAACAATGTGGAGGCAATAGAAGAACAAGGGAACAATTCGTAAAAGGACAATGAAATTATCAAATAAGGAGAGTTCTTGGTCACCAATTAACTTTTTTTAGATGGCTTGCAAAACCAAATTGGCAAGCCCACCCATGCACAAGAAAGAAGTGAGGAGACCAAATGAATTTGTGGTTTCCCACTTCCTTGAGATGAGTAGCATGGAATATTTACAATCCCTCCATCCTTGCACCTACCAAAAGTATATGGTTTCCAAGACATTCCAAGGTAGCAATACTAACCATTAAATGAAACATAAAGAAATCACCATGCAAAATGGGAGGATGAAGATGAAGGTAGACAACAATTTGAAGGTAATGAAACCACAAGGGAGTGCTTGCTAAAAAGAGAAAAATAGATTCAAATAAGGGGAGGTATTGGTCACCTCTTAAATTTGTTTAGATGATTTGCAAGGACAAATTGGCAAGCCTAACCATGCACACGGAATAAGTGAGGGGGGGAAATGAATTTGGGGTTTCCCACTTCCTTTAGATGATTAATATGGAATATTTATGAGCAATCATCCAAAAATGTGGGGTTTCCAAGACACCACTTAATTGTTTTGAGTTGAATTACAAGTCTAAATGAGAAAGGTCACTTGTGTACAAGGAAGAAGTGAGGTGGCCTAGAAGAAATTTTGGGTTCCCCAATTCCTTGAGAACAATGGCATGAATTAAAGAGGACACCATCCTTACACCTTTTAAAAATATGGGGTTTCCAAGACAATCCACAAGGAAAGAAGAGAAAACAATAAACAAAATAGAAGGAAAACACCATGAAAAATTAGAAGAGAAAGATGAATGAAACTAAAAAGGTGGAGGCAACAAAACCATAATGGAGTTCTTGGTAAAAATACAACAAAATTGTCAAATAAGGAGAGGTCTTGGTGACCAATTAATTTGTTTGAGACAAACTATAGGTCTGAATTGGAAGGCCTATCCATACAGAAGGAATAAGTGAGGAGATCAAACAAATTTAGGGTTTCTCGATGTTACACATCAAAATGTCACACTTAAATGTCACATCCTAAGTGTCATAATTGTCGTAAAGTGACATATGCGCCTTGTTAAATGTCACATTCATTGTACCAAGTGTTATATGCACCTTATAAAGTGTCACATTAATTTTTATAAGTGTCATAACCCATTGACACCATGAAATACATTTTTCACAATCCCTAAGTCAGTTTGGAAGGAGAAACCAACCATTTGGGGCCCAGAACCATACCTTTTTCTTGGAAAATTTCACCATTTTTGGGCTATTTAGAAGGGTGGCGCTCCCATGTCCATTCTTAGGGGTCTCAAACACTCCTCTAGACATTCTTAGGGGGCACCAATGGCACTCCATCTCTCACTAAGGGGGGGTGTCGGTCTGGTTAGAGGAAAACATGGGATCTTCCACCTTTTTCTGAGGGCTAGCTTTGAATCTATGAGGTTGTTTTGGTTGAATCCTATACTATGGATCTATATTAAGATCTAATCCTAACTAAAGGATCCATATCCTCAACTATTTCCCTCATTATATCATGGTGGTTAAGCCTCTCAATCCTATATATTGAAGGTATTTCCAAGGTGAAGGGGGGAAGAATTTAAATGTCAAACCTTTGATCCTGGGAGAAGCATCGACATTTTGATTTCAAGGTTTTCATGCAAAGGATGGACAAGGAGATCTTGGAGAGGTTACTGCATCATCAATCATGCTTTGTAAGTGCCTCTTTTTGGATTTCCAATTAATATAAATGGCCTATTCCCTTCAACTTCATGTTTTCTACCTCTAAATTTTCTTGTCTATTGTTGTTTTAGTCTTCATAGATAGATCTACTTTATATAATCATATAGAGTAGGAAGAAGATTTCATTTTATAGTCTTTGTAGGACTTAAATTGCATTGAGGATCTTGGAGATCAAGCCCATGGATTGGAGCAACGAGGATTGACATCGCAATAAGGTACACCATATTCTTATTCTCTATTTCTTGATTGATTGAGTTAGATTTAAAGGAAAATTACAAAAAAATTGTTCTCTTCTATCTTTGGAACAAATATAAGGGTCTTGGCCCAAAGGGGACCTTAGTCTTTCTGTAGGGTAAGATTTCTCACAACAGAAAAATGGCAATTCCACTAGGGAGGGACTTTGACTAGTCTTTCCTTTGTTTCGTCTTGAATACTTGATTGTGATTAGATATTTATTTTTTGATGCTTCATTCTGATATTTTTACCCTTACCTCTTCTTGTTTGAAGAGTTTACAGAGCCATTGACTGAGTCTCTATTTAGTTTTAGTTGTTGGAAGGCATCTTTTATATTTTTCAGAAATCAACACCCCCCTTCATTTCACACCAGGGCACCACTAGCTGACCGGCGCTCCCCTTAAGCCTCCTAGGGGGGCACAGAACACCCCACTCCTTTGGTAACGGGGGTGCCAGTCTCCTCTTTTAGGTGTTTTTGTGAGTTTGTGCCCTGATTTTCTGATCCAGGTGGATATTGGTGGCCACCCACCTATTCCACTTGAACCCCCACCATTGTTTCTTTCATTTTTTTAGTTTCCTTAATTGTAGCACAATTTACTATTTTTGGTAGTTTTTTCGGGTCCTGAACTTTCAGAGCCGTTTTGAGGCCCTAAACGACATTTTTTGGGCATCAACTGGTTGAAAAATATGATTATGATATTTTCTTCCAATAATTATAGTCCTCGAATAGATATTTCTAATGATGTATAATATGCGTCAAATGGAGATAGTATGCCAAAGTTACGACCCCGAAAAAATGATGTACCAATTTACCCCAACGGGGCCCATATTCTGGCGTTTCATCTCCCAGGGTTAGGTTTTTTGGATGTTCATGGTTTTCATTGTTTCTCAATAATATATAGGCCTTCGAGTCTCATTGGAACATAGAGTTCAGAGGCTTGTAGTCACCACATATCTTCTTAGAGATAAGCTACCAACACCCTAGCTAGTTTATTTCTATTATTTCTGTAAACAAATTTCAGTTCTTTCATATTAATGAAATTAAGTGTTATTTCCGTTGCATATTTGTAGTCATGGTTATTTGTGTATTCTGTTGCATTCCTGCATAAATCTGGATCAGTGGTATTAGAGCGTTCTTCTCTTTCTCGATCCTTCTTTGCATGTTCCCAACGAGGTTGGGATATAAGGAGCTAGGGATCGATCTGGTTGAACCTTTGCAAGATCATCCTCGCAAACCTTGATGACCGCCCATGGGGGATGAAGAGAAAGACAAGGTATCAGGATATCCTATCAAAATATTTCTCAAGGAGGCCCTTGAAAAACAAAGGAATGTGATGATGGATAACTTCACCTAGATCCTTTAACAATTTCCCACAGGCGGCACATCTGCATCCAACAACTACTCTTGAGGCACAACCCCTTTTAAGGTACAAGTAAACTTTGACATTCCCATATTTGATGGTCAAATAGATGCATACACCATAGATATATGGTTGAATCTATTAGAAGCATATTTCTTGGTTCATGACTTTTCTGACTGGGAGAATATTATTTTTTCACTACTCAAAGTCACCCCCCATGTCAAGGACTAGTGGAAAACCTACTGTGAGAAAAAGGGCGAGGAGTAACCCTCCCTATTCTCGGCCATACCCACTTGGAATTATTTTCGAGATGCCATCAAGGAACAATATTATCCCATGGGGAGCTACGAGGACAAGTACATACAATGGAATACGTTGTGGGAAAAAAGGGATGAAGATGTGCATGAGATGACGAATCTATTCCATACACTGCACACAAAATTGGGTATCAAAGATTCGGAGAAACATTTGGTGTTGAAGTACCACATTTTTCTACACAAATACATTCAGGAGGAAATGGAGTTCGTCGACATCTCCTCACTTGGTACGACATACCGGTATGTTGCCAAGATTGAGCATAAATTCAAACAGAAGAAGAAAGACTTTGGATCTACGAATCAAAAGCAAGTGAAAGGTGCCCCAAACCGTAGAATGAAGGACAAAGCCAAGGCATGGATTCTCAAGAAAACCTACCAAAGATACAAGAAAATACCAACACTGCGAAGCCAAAGAAGGACACGGGAAAGTGGTGTGAGTTCCATAAGAGCTCCACTCACAACACAAGTGAGTGTCGGTCCAAACAATCACTGGTGGTGGAGATGAGGGCTTCTAAATTAGATGCATGCTCTGACACTGAATCAAAACCCGAGAATGGGAATGAAAGAGGGAAGCATATTATCAATGCAAAGCCCAATGCCACCATTGCCACCATGAATATCCAAAAGGAAGAACCAAAAGATCCAGAGGAGGAGGAACGTCTCTTCCACTCCCAGATGTGGGTAAAGGGTTCCTCGCGACAGTTCATATTCAATAGCGGGAGCCAAAAGAACCTCATTTCAATAGAGGTTGTGAATAAGTTGGGCTTGCCAACCACAACACACCCACAACTATACACCATTGGGTGGCTTCACCAAGGACGAGATCTCTGCGTCAACCAACAATGTCGCCTTCCCTATAGCATCAAGCCTTTCATTGATGAGGTATTATGTGACATTTCTCCTCTTGATGTTTGTGATGTATTTTTAGGCCAACCATACTTGTGGAAGCGACATGTTGTGTATGAGTCCTAACCTTGCATTGTTATTGGTACCTTGGGAAATAAGTTGTATAGGATACCAGAGGTACCATTGCCTATCACTATCTCTTTAGTTACTGCAAAAAAATGCAGTAAGCTCATTTCCAAAACCGGGAATTTTTTTTTCCTGATGATCCACCCTTGGGGAAAGAAGAAGATATTGGCCACAACCTCTCGATAGGGCTCCTCCGCACGACAAAAACAAATGGACAAGGTCATGGAGGAGCACCGAGACATTTTAACCTCACTTGCAGGGGTGCCTCTACACTGTCAGGTCAAGCACCCCATCGATCTAACCCTAGGTGCGTCGTTGCCCAATGGACCAATCTATCGACACTTTGTTTCGGAGAATGATGAAATCAAGTGACAGATTCAGGAGTTGTTGCAGAAAGGTCACATTTGGACAATTTCATCGCCCTGTGGTAGTGTGATTGTGTTGGTGCAGAAGAAGGATGGGACTTGGAGACTTTGTATTGACTATCGGGCACTGAACAAGATCACCATCCAGAATAGGTACCCAATCCCACAGATTTATGACCTTCTTGACCAACTCAAAGGGGTGAAATATTTCAACAAGATCAACTTGAATTTTGGGTATCACTAGGTACCAATCAAACTATCCGATGTGTGAAATACTTCCTTCAAATCCAAGGAGGGCCTTTTTGAATGGTTGTTCATGCCTTTCAAGTTGACGAATTCTCCTTGAACATTCATGAGGCTGATGGATGACATCTTGCAACCATTCACCAACTCATTTGTAGTAGTGTACTTGGATGACATCCTAATCTTCAACCATAATTTGGAAGATCACCTCCACCACATTCGACAGGTCCTACAAACACTGTGGAAACACAAGTTGTGTGCCACTTTGGAGAAGTGCACTTTTGGCATGACACAGGTTCAGTATCTGGGATACATTATTGATGAGCATGGGGTGCATGTGGATCCAACCAAGATCCAATTCATTTGGGATTGGCCAGCCCCGACAACTCTAAAAAAACTTCACATATTTCTGGGTCTTGCTAATTTCTACCACAGGTTCATGTTGGGATTATCTTATATCACCTGGCCCTTGAGTAAAGTCACCAAGGGAGGAGTGAAAGATAAAAAAATTTGGTCAGAATCTTAGCAGAAGGTGTTCACAAAATTGAAACATTGCCTCTATTGCACCCTAGTGCTCACATTACCAGACTTGCAACAACCATTTGAGATCAAGAAAAATGCCTTGACTATGCTATTGGGGCAGTTCATACTCAACAAGGGCATCCAATGGCATATCACAGTGAGACATTGTCTGACACTGTCTGAAAGTATCCCACTTATGACAAAGAAATGTATTCCATTGTGTAGGCTTGCCAACAGTGGAAGAATTGCATTTTGGGGAAGGAAATGATCATCCACACAGACCACTGACCCCTGCAGTTCATACAAACACAAGGGAAGTTGCAGAACGATTTCCATCAGAAGTGGTCCACATATCTGCAACAATTTCATTTGAACATCAAGTACAAGAAAAACAACACCAATCATGCTGCAAACTGCCTCATCTGACCACTGATCGTGGCGATGACCACAGTGCTCAACTCTTATGGGAACATGACTTCTGATTGGCCACTTCTCTACAAGAGCGATATGAATTTCAGCCACACATACAATACGCTCTTGGAGAGTAATCGAGTTCCAAATTTTCACCTCCAAGATGCACTACTATGTCACCTGGGACACCTTTGTGTTCCTTCAACCGAGCGTGCCAAGATGATTTGGGAAGTGCACTATAGTTGGGTCACTGGGCATTTTGGGGTCTAGAAAATAATGTAAGTACTGTAAAAGTATTTCTATTGGCCAAACCTTTGATAGGATGTCGGGAAGTACAACAGATCCTGCACTGCTTGCGCCATTTCCAAAATGACCATCAAGAAGCAAGGCCTCTATACTCCGCTGCCTACCCCTATTTGAGCTTGGGAATCCATCTCCATGGATTACATGTCAGGCCTTCCTTCTACAAAGAATGGCAATGACTGTGTTTTCGTGGTCATCGACAAATTCTTGAATATGGCCATTATGGCAGCCTGGAAGAAGAATATCACAACAGATTCCATTGCTAAACTATTATTTGAATGAGTGTGGGTACACTTTTGGATCCCACAGTCTATCATCTCAGATCGGGACAATGGTTTCCTCAGTACATTTTGGTCCAACCTCTAGTCAATGATAGACACCAAGCTCACCAAGTCCACAACTTTCCATCCCCAAACTGATGGCCAGACAGAGGTCGTCAACAGGATGATCGTACACATTTTGCGAATGTACAACTCAAAGAATCCACGCATATGGGATGAGAGCCTCCCCTATTTACAACATAGCTATAATCAGTCCCTCCACAACTCAAGTGACCACAACCTCTTTCAGGTGGGCTTGGGATTCCAACCACTATGTCCCATTGACGTAGCCATACCATTTGCAGCTACTCAGGCTGATTCGACTCATGTCCAGTCAGAAGTTTCCAAGGAGAATAACTTCATTGAGTGCATTCAACACATTCACCAACAAGTTGATGACATATTGGACATAGCCAATGTTAAGTACAAGTATCGGCATGATCAACATCAGGTGCAACACAACTTCCAGGTGGGCGAACAAAGTGTGGCTACATTTGCAGAAAAAGTGCCTCATTGGACCCCACTGCAAGATTCACCCGCTCCGATATGGGCCATGCACCATCACCAAGGCTATAGGGGACAATGCCTTCGGGCAAAATATCCCACCATTCCTTGGTCTACACCTAGTGTTCAATGTGGACTGCCTTCAGCCTTACTTTCCACCTTTACTAGACACATCTGACATGGCACAACAACTCACACCAATAGAGTTAAACCCAAACTGCATGGAACAAGCCACAACTGATCGGATTATGGACATATAGATCAACAACACTCGTTGGAAAAGGATCCAACTATATCGAGTTGTCAAAGTAGGCCAACTACTTCACCAGGGCAAGTGGCTCACTAGGGACCAAGTTCAACAAAAGTTTCCTTATCTCATCGAGAAACTCAACGCAATGGGGACCATTGCTTCCTAAGGAGGGAGGAATGATGCAGGTGAATATTGGGGGCTACCCGCCTATTCCACTTGGACCCTCACCATTGTTTCTTTTAATTTTTCAGTTTCCTTAATTGTAGCACAATTTACTATTTTTGGCAATTTTTTCGGGTCCTAAACTTCTAGAGCTGTTTTGAGGCCCTAAACGACGTTTTTTGGGAATCTACTGATCGAATCAACTTATCATGATTTTTTTTACGAACAATTGTAGTTCTCAGATAGATATTTCTAGTGATGTATCATATGCGTCAAACGGAGATAGTATGATAAAGTTATGACCCTGAGAAATTGATGTACCAATTTACCCTAATGGGGCCCATAATCTAGTGTTTCATCTCCTAGGGTTAAGTTTTTTTGAATGTTTAGGGTTTTCATTGTTTCTCAATAATAGATAGGACTTCAAGCCGCATTGGAACAAATATTTCAAAGTCTTGTAGCCTCCACATCCCTTCTCAAATATAAGCTACTAGCGCCCTAGCTAGTTTATTTCTATTTCGTCTGTAAACAAATTTCAGTTGTTTGATATTAATTAAATGAAGTGTTATTTCCGCTGCATCTTTGTATTCATGGTTATTTGTGTATTTTGTTGCATTCCTGCATAAATCCAGATCATTTTCTCAGTCTTCTTTTGAGAGGCCTTTAGCCCAGAGTCTCCTTGTTTGTCTTTGACTTGTTTTGATTGAGAATTGACATTTATTACTCATTTGATTTCCTTCTTTGAGTTTGCAATTTTATTCTATTTGTGGAATTGTATGATACCCTTGAGTAAACAAGATCCATCAGCTCATCCTTCCTTTCAGTTCTCTGATCTTCATCTCGCAAATACTTCATATTGCTTGATTGTTTAGGAGTTTTTATCAACTAGGGTTTGCAAAGGTTGTTTAGTGTTGAGCCCTTTTTGTCTTTGTTCAAACATCTCACTTCTTTGACGATTAAGACTCTCCTATTTACTGCAACCAATACTTGAATATTGTTTATTGCTACTCCTTTTCTAAGTATTTTCATGACTGATCGTCTTTCTCCTTTGCATCATTGACTCCTTGATTTAACAAGTTACCTCAATCTTGATTTATTCCAGTTATCATCAGGTTTTAAGTGTGCTTTGATTGATTTCTTTTTTTCCTATTATTTCTTTATATCAAACATAGATCTCTTTCATTTCACTTGAAATTTAAGAAGCATAAAAGTTTGCATATCTCCTTGCATACATAATCAAACAAATAATTTTTTGCATTCTTTAGGAAATTTGTTTTGGTACATGTTCGGAAAAAGAGCTAGTTTTGCATGTGCATTTCAGTTTTTGGAAACATTTGCTTGTTAATTTTTTCATTGTATTGTTCATAGTAATTGAAAGTTTCATAGTTTTGAGTTCTTTCTTTTGTTAAGAAGAATACAACTCTTCTCCTTCCCATACATAGAATTCATCGAAAAGAACGAATTGCATCTCATTATTTTTCTTTCTATTGGAATCGAGTCTCTCACACATCATGAGTTTCATCTCCATGAACCTATTAAGTAAAAATACATTGAAATCAACCATACATTAACAAAATCAACTAGAACATTTTTTGGTTTTAGCATACCAACAATATCATAGGATTAGGGTCTTTGGACTAGGAAAAGTGAGTAAATTGTCCAAGACTACTAAACAAATTGTAGAGGAATAAAGAATGAACAAATCCAACTTTCGTATAAGCATAGTTGGGAACCCCCTCTCACACAGGGGATAAACACAAGGTCACATGTGAAAGAGAAGCAGAGATTACCCCTCCAAAGCTTGACCAATCATTGTGGAAAGATCGTATACTTGAGGTTTTTCCTGAAGTGTCACTGTCTCATTTGGTATCATTACTTTGTGAACTACGAATCCATTTGGAGTTCTATGGAGTCTACTAGTCCGCTTGTCCTTAGTCCTCTGGAAGAATTTAAGAATTTGATATCCTTCCCATACATTCAGTCCCAATTTTTGACTGTACCCTCCTAGAGGTTGAATGCGAGTCAGTAACCTTAGTGGCCTTTCCTAGGTATCTATAGAGGTGATTGTGGGGGGATTCCCATGCTACCTGGGGTATACGTCATATCACACTCTCAGTACCCTTGGAGGGTGATCCCAAAAAAGTAAGGGTTACTTGCATCGAGAAGGGTTGTCACATGGAGGTCAAGGCAACTTCTTTTCATTTCTTTGTTGGCGTCTTGACATCCCATCTTTGGAATATCCTTAAATCAGTTGTTTCTTGGTTGATTTTTTTTAGTTTTTTAGGAGTGTGTTTATTTGATTTCCATATTCAACCTTAGGATTGAATATTTCACAGTATACAAGGTATGGAACCTTACATTCAATAACCTCATCACAATGTTTCTTACAAAGGAATGATCAAAGATAAAACCTATGAGACCAAGAGTGTAGCTCTTGGAGGTGGCCAACACATAGAAGAACTAATCACAACCTTCATAGAAATCCTTGCATATTAAGTGAATCCTCTTTTTACTGATCCACTTGTCCAACCACTCACTGATCCACTATCCATGACATATTTTTATGCCTATTCTTATTACAATTTACCACTCAGTTCAACCATTACACAATCTTTTTGCATGAACCCGTCATATTTTAGTTTTCCTAAAGGACTTGGGAATCTAACTTTATCCAAAAATCCTCAAGTTGATACTTCTCGTTCTTCTTCTTTACTGGGAACATCGATGACCTAGGTAACCCTGACACAACCACTTGCACATACATCTCATTTCACATGTGGGTCATGTAATATTCTTGCTTCATTATTTCCACACATGCACACACTGAGTGATTTACTTGTTTGTACCATCGGTCAAATGGTCGGCATTCAAGTTGTTCACACAACCATGGTTACACACGCTACTCATCCTTCATATCAACCATTGTATATGAGTACACCCTACATTGGAGGTTAATCTTCAATGGGAGGCCAACCTTTAGATAGGGGGAAACCTTCAGCTGAAGGGAAGTTTTTCACTGCAGGGAAACTTACATGGTTCAACATCGAAAGTCCTGGGGGAAATATACTCCTACAATTCCTTCTATCCATACTACCATTGGATTTCATCTTGGACATCCATATCAACGAGTTTTTAAACCTTTGTAGGGTCAAACCAATTCAATGGGCATTCCTCAACAAAGAAATTTTCCCCGTCAGTCCCTTCAATCACAATATATGGGGGGACCATAAATTCAATATTATTATGTGGGAGGTCCATTAGGAAAACCACCTTACATGGGTAGACAACCTTGGAAGCCACCATATATGGGAGGACCATCTAGTTTTTCCATCTCTCTGGAACCTTGATATAGTCCTATTGGTGTTCCCATGTCATATGGTTACCACTAATATCCACACACCAATTGACAAATTCCATTCTTGGCTATGTTATATCTTCCAGATCTTTCACGTTTGACAAATGATCCCATTGAACATGCCTCATTTTGGCCCGCTATCCCTACCAAATTACCATCCAACATCCTAAAATTCGACGAAAAACCTAGGGAAGATCCTAACAAACATGTTATGAATTTCCATTTACGGTGCTCTTCCAACTCTATGATGGATGATTCCATCCATCTTATTATTTTTCAGAGAACACTTACAAGTGTGACAACGAAATGGTATATTGATTTGTCGTGTAACTCCTTTATCGACTTTTTTCTCCTTCCATGGATTTTATGATGCATTTCTAGTTGCATATATGGTACGAGACCAGTACATATCTTTTGACCTCACTTTGACAATCCTCTTCCACCCACATATCCAATCATATTCATGAGTGATATGATGAAGATGGTTGATTAAAGCTCCAATTCTAGACTAATTCCTTGCAGATTGGTTTACAAAGTCACTCTTTCCTCCCATTGCGCATGATGTTTCTATGGTAAATTTTGTTACTGAGGAGTAGGATATCAGTCATGTTTAATATTTGGACTTGTTATATTCCCATTCTGACACACTTTATGATATTATCCCTCATGCTCCTTGCCCATCGAACGATTTGACAAGACTTGCTATGAAACTAGCTTCCTTTTCAAACACCAAAACTAATTCCGCTCCTGCTCAAACCCCCTAGGTGAATGCGGTCCAATCCACTTCATCTCAGCAACTAAGAGGTAAGAATAAAAACAAGGGTAAATCCAAGAAATATTCTAACCAACATGATACTACAAAGATTGGTGATACTCAACCAAATAGGAAGTCTAAGTTTCCTTGCATGATTTGTGAGGAATACCACTACACAAAATAATTCCCTCATCGTGAGGTAGTCACTAAATTTCAAAAGGGTACCTCCCAACTAGTTCAACAACAACATATAGTTTCACAAAATCCCACCCCTCAACAAGGGGAAAACATAGATCATTCCCACCATGGGAATGCTTCCTCGAGCACCTCTAAGGTGTACATGTTTAAGGTGGTTAATGTAACAACTCAAGAAAATTATTATGACACTCCTCAAAGTGATCGAGATAATGGAAAGGATATTTATCAACCCTCCACATCCACTCCTCCTCCATTTTCCAATCCTCTTAACATTGAGAAGCCAATTTTTGACGCAGTGTTGTGCCCGCCCAAGAGTGCAATTAGAAAAGAGACATTTAATCCAAGTTCCTGCACTACCACATACTACAATATCATTGAATATTTGGCACAAGATCCTTGTGCTATATCATCCCTCAAATTTATACAACACTTTACAAGCCAATGTAGAACCTTGTTGTCAGCCATTGGAGATATGGATCCGGAGGAGTCAAATCAAATTACGTTTAATCTGGACTATTCTAAAGAGAGGCTCTCAACTATTATAAAGAGAGGATCTCACACCAAATATCATTCCAAATTCAAATTTTGGTTGGTGGGAAGAACATCCATTGCACTCTTTGGATGAGGGATCCCCCACATGTGTCATGTATTTTCCTTGTTAGAGATCCCTTGGTTCTCCAAAACTTATCCCATCTCCTACCACCCTGAAAGTGTTTGATGGACATGGTTTCCAACCTCAAGGACTCTTGCAATCTTTTTCTGTGACATTGAAGTGTAAAATTATTTCAGTTGATATCGAAGTGGTCGACACACCCTTGGATTACAATTTTTTACTTGGTCATAGTTGGTTCTATGCCATGACTGTTGTTTCATCTTCAATGTTTCTTATTTTACGACTTCCCCATCAAAGAAAAATTGTCATTGTTTACTAGCTTGACTATATAACTCCATATATCCACAATGATGTAGTGAATACTATCCCTTTTCTAAGACAATCTAGTTTTGAGAGTGTAAGAGTAGTTCTCCTTAAGGATTCCTTTCTCATGGGGGTTTTTCCTTTTCTTTCTCCTACAACCCTGCGGGTTGCCATGTTAAATATAATTTCAACTCAGGTGCAACAATCACTAGAATCACTTGATCCTTTGGTAGTACCTGGTATTAATGAGCATAGTTCTTTTCTTGTGTCAAGATGTAATGATCCCAAGCCATTATGCAAGGATCATCACTGTTTTGGTGTCTTTTTAAAACCTTTTTCTGGTTGTGGTATTTCATCAAGCACTTTGTTGATCTATCTTTTAGATGTGTTTATATGTGTGTATGCAACAAATAACAGAAAGAGATAACCATGGAACATACCTCAACCATATGCAATAAGATAGACAAGCCAAAACATCTCAATTCTTCTTTATTCATAAAATA
>ML785562.1:667161-726554 GCA_009831015.1 Picea engelmannii
AATAAGATCATACATGAATGATGAGTAGAGGCCCTTCCCTTCCTTTTATACTTTTTGGCTCACCTTGTCCCTCCAAAGTGACTTTCATTTTATTATTAATTAATTAATTAATTAAATCACTTTAATTAATTAATTAACCTTTTTACCTCTGAAAATCTCCTTATTTCTTTTTGTGGCTTCCATGGCCACTGAAAGTCACTTCTATCCATCCCATCCTGTAGTGCTACTCCTCTCGATTCCAATGAGCTATTACACTGAGAGGTTCCTCCAAGTAATGTGCCCAAAATGCCCTCTTCAGTGATTTTAATTAACTTATAGCTCAAAATAGTCAAAATCATGGAAATCGTCGGAATGGAACGAAACCAAATCCAACCTGTGCGGAATGGCTCATAATGATGGAATATGATGATAAATTCTAACTGGACCCCACAATGCCTCTCAAATACCCCTGTACTCGCTATAACATCCATCTGGCTACTCTGGTCATCAAAAGTCTCTGCCCTGTGATGATGTCCCAAAGTGGGGACATTACACAAGCTCATTAAAAAATGAAACAGATGCTAATGAACATAGTTCATTGTCTTTGTCAAGATCATTAAAAAATGAAACAAACATCCCCCCATATGAATCAAGTCTCACTTTGGATTGAATACTTGAAGCTTCTTTTCCTCAACCTACTGAAAGTATCCCTATTAGTAACTAGAGGCCTAGACGAGGAAAGAACAAGAGTCACCGAAGGAAACTACACTTGGGGGGAAGGTCTCTAGCCTCTAGACATCATGTTGGAGTGAAGCCACTAGCTTCTATCATGCAAGATGGGGGGCGAAATATCTCTAGAGAGACACGTGGCTAGGAGGGATCCTCGTTTGGAGGTCCTTCCCATCATAACATAATAGTCTTTTCTAGGCCAAGTTTAGTATTTTTTCTTTCTCAAGCTCGTTAAACATGAGAATAGGTTATCAAGTGTACTTTTATCTCTTTTATAGACTTGTAAAATCTATTCAAAAACAAAACTCTTTGGAGTCGCCTTTAAGCTCTTTTTCAGACTTCATAAACATGAAAAGATTATCGAGTGAACTTGCTTCCTTTCACACTCATTAAAAGGTTTGAAATGGCATCTTTCAAGTGATAGTTTATCTCTTTTTCCTACTTGTGAGACTAATTTTCAAAAATGAATACTCTAGTTAAGCATGGATAGAAGAGTTCTCCTTTGTATTGTTTTACACTTTTTTCTGGCTTGGGAGACTAAATTTACGAAAAAGTCATCTATGGAGTCGTATTTAAGTTCTTTTCAAACTCTCTAAACATGAAAAACCATTGATTTTACCTTCTTTGGGATCGTAAGAATATACATCGAAGTACCTACGTGAGTCCAATCTATGGAACCCATGTAGGACCGAGCCTATCCTTCTTCAAGTTCGTTAAATATATGATGAGGGACTCATTGAAGATGAGCTATACCGAGCATATGTTATCCTCCTCAAGCTCATTAAAAAATAAAGAGGTACTCATCAATCATGATTGGGGAAAAAATGAAGGGAGTGGGTCAAGTTTTTTGGAATCCATTATGGTAGCTATTGTCACCCTTAAACATGGCACTTATTTGTGTCTAGTATTACAGTTGGTTAATTTTCTTCTCTCTGAGTCATGTACCAATTCCATGTGTCGCTATACTTTTTCATTCAAGTTAAAGAATGCTCTTATTACCATCAAATTATGTTCTTGGTACTTGTCGAGTCAATGTTTCCAAGTCACTTGTTGTGCCTCATAATGTTCAAGGGAAGTTTCACTTCAAACCATTTTTCTACAGTATTACCAGTTTCCTTTTCACCTGTCAATCCATACTTAGTTTTTTTAGAGTTTAAGCCATCATTAGGTTTCTTTTTAATTTACTAGATAACCATAGCATAGATAGGATCACTGAGAGAAACTTAATCAGAAGAGACACATCATTTATACTGGGAAAGCCTCATGGGGGAGAAAACCCAGCAAAAACTTCCTTAATATAGATAGCCAATACAATGCCAAGAGAATAAACCAAACACTACAGAAAGTCCTCTCCCAAGTAATGCTCCTCTCTCTCTTCACTCTTCTCCAACTACAGCTCCAAACTTGCACTCTGGATGATCGAATGAGTGAGTGACCAAATGAGGCGTTGGCCTCCTTTATTTATACAATCCTGTAGGTGTTGAAAGGAAGTGTCTTTTCACTGGTAGGGTCGATTTCTATTCCTGGGTGGTTAAAACCACTTTAATTTATTTTGGGGGCCAACTTCTCATTTTTCATATTACAATTAGGGTTTTACCAATCCGCAAAAGGGGATTTTTTCATTTACAATGCTCGACATGATCAATCCACAAAACGGGATTGATCTAATGAATAATACATAAATAATAAATAGAATACTCTTTACAGTTACAATATTTCAACACCCCCCCTTAACAAGAAGGGTATTCTACAACATCATCAGGACAGAGAGAGAGGGAAACAACATTAACAACATCTGGAACACTGACTGGCATATCTATAAATCATTGGAATTTTTTCTCATCATCATCGTTCACAACATGAGGCTAGAGTAGCATCATCATCCTCATCAACATGAGGCTAGGGTAACATCATCATCATCTTCAATGTGAGGCTAAAGTAACATCATCATCTTCTTAGCATGAGGCTAAAGTAATATCATTAGTATCTTTAGCATGAGGCTAAAGTAACATCATCATCATCTTCAACAAGAAGATGAAGTGGCATCATCATCATCATATTCATCAATGTGAATTAGTATACATCATCATAAATAAAAACAAAAACAAAACACAAGGGATGGAGAATCATCAACATCAACACTAGGCTGAGAATCTTCAGCACGAAGCTGGCATCACAGCTCAAGACTAGAAAAACAACATCATCAACACAAGGCTAGAAACACATCATCAACACGAAGCTGGAATCAGAGAACGAGGCTGGAAGAACAACATCATAGCACGAGGATGGAACATCATCATAGCATGAGGATGGCACATCATCACAGCACAAGGTTGGCACATCATTACAGAACGAGGCTGGCACATCATCACAACACGAGGATGGCACATCATCATAGCACGAGGCTGGAAATCTTCAGCACTAAGATGGCATTACAACACAAGGTTGGAAACTCAACACTACTCCCCCTTTTGAGGGAGGTCATTTCAAACTGCACCAAGCTTATCTCGAAAGTGCTCAAACTTTACATGAGATAGAGGCTTGGTCAACACATCAACAACCTATTCATCTGTGCTAACATAATAGAGCTTTATGGCTCCCCTCTGCACCATATCACAGATGTAATGATATCGGATATTTATGTGTTTTGACTCATCATGGAACACATGGTTCTCCATCATCTTTATACAACTTGGTTATCACATAGAATCATGGTGGCTTCCATTGTAGAAATTTTAATACAAATTATGTATTTCYTGGATTCTCTTGAACTAACAATTATATGCCACAAATATTCTTGCRGAATTTAAAACACGATCGCCAATTGCAATATCAAGAAGAAAGATCAATCACACATAACACAGATGTTTTACCGGGAAATCATAAAGCTAAAAACCCCACTATCATATATTATGTATATATCATGGATCATGAAACAATCTCATACAAAACTCTAATCTAAGAGCTCTCATTACAATATACATTCATCTCACACTGTCATACAAAAATTGGCAAATTCATGTGCCAATTTACTACTTCCAGAAAACCTGCCTCGTCGGTGCAATCCCTTCTAATGGAAATCCCTGCAATGAATGACTCCCTCTTGCCTAGGCTTCGCATTCCTCATGGGCACATCCAATGTGTGTGTGGTTGCATGAGTGCACCCACTAAAGTCACAACTGATAGTCAAATTGTCCCTTTCACCTATTATCTCAACTGGGTCTCCACTGGATCTGTCATGCATGTAGTTAATAGTGGTAAATCTTCAGTTGCATGTGAGATCACTAATTGTGAACTAATTAATAATTAATTCACCGATCTATCACTAGTGTAAGTTCAGTTATAACTAGTACAACTAATCTTAACTCACTTAACTGAGTTAAACTTCTTTACAACTCACATAACTACACATATAACTTAGTTACAACTTCGAATAACTCAGTTACAACTAATTCTACTTGCATGTCCCACCAGTCAACCTTTGAACTCGAATTTCCTATAGCTAACTAATTTTCCATTTCAGTTAACTATTTCCAAGTGCTCATTGAGAATAGATTAATATTTATTGTCCAACTATTATTAAGGGATAATAATAGTCGACATACATCTATAAATAGACTTACAGCTAAAAATATCCTGAGGATCCATCCTAGTGTAGGTGCATAATTTTCACTAGGATCTTCTTGTTGAATCTCAACACTCCCTAACAACAAGAAAGGGATTATCCTTCACCCCGATCCTGTCTCTATGGTATTTGAATTTGCTCCCGGTGAGCACCTTCGTCAGAATGTCTGCATCCCAATCTTCTGTAGGAATGTACTGAAGAAACATGATCTTCTGCTACACACAATCTCTGATATGATGATAACGGATATCTATATGCTTATATATATATCATGAAACACATGATTAATCGAGAGTTTAATACAACTATGGTTATCATAATGAATCACTGTCGGATCTAAATGAGAACCAAACAAACCAACCAAGATCTTTCTCATCCAGATAGCCTCATATGTAGCTTGAATTTCTTCCATGCATTCCACTTCCACTGAACTGAGTGCAACGAATATTTGTTTCCTTCTGTACTAAGAAACAATTGTATATCCGATACTAAAGATCCCCCCTGATGTGCTTTTTCTATCCGTTGGGCTACACACCCAATCTGCATCCGTGAATCCATGCATCTTCACCTCATCTGTCTATCTGTACCATAAGCCATACTCAAATGTTCCCCTCAGGTATCTCAGGACATGATTACCTGCCTTCCAAAATATCTTGGCAGGCTTAACCATCACTTGACTCAGATGGTTAACCACATAGAAAATGTTTGATCATGTGTTCACTAGATACATTAGTAAACCCATTAACTGTCGATAGATAGTAGCATCCACTACCTCTCCAGAAGTAGAATCCTCTTTCCTCCAGTTTCCTGGAAGAGGAGTATCCATGTGTTTACAACCCTCCATGTGAAACTTACCTAGTATCTCCCTTGCATACTTTCCTTGAGACACAAAAAGTTCACCATCTCGCTGCCATATTTCCAATCTAAGGAAATAATGAAGGAGGCTCATATCCTTTATATCTAACTCCTTTGCTAGGTCCTCCTTGCATGAGTGTATTAGCTTCTTATCACCAATCAGTATTAAATCATCAACATAAAGAACAATGATTAAGATCTTACCCTCCACCACAATTTGGTATAGGTTTTCATCTGCTTCACTTTTGGTGAAGCCAAGTTCGGTGAAATATCTTTCTATCTGAGTGTACCAAGCACGAGGTGCTTGCTTCATCTCATACAATGCTCTTTTGAGTCGGCACACACACGACTCGCTGCTGAAGATCTCAAATCCTTCAAGATGCTCTATGTACACTTCTTCCTCAATGATCCCATTGAGAAATATAGTGTTTACATCTATCCGATGCATGCACCAGCCCATATACATTGAGAGTGCAAAGATGGATCTTATGGAAGAATACCGTGCGACAGGTGCAAAGGTTTCTTCATAATCTATCCCCTCGATCTATAAGAAGCCCCGGGCCACAAATTTGGCCTTGTATTTCTCCACACTCCCATCAACATCTTGCTTTACCTTGTAGATCCATCTCAAACCTACCAATAATTTGTCGACCGGTCTTGGGACAATTTCCCATGCACTTTTTTTTTACAATGGAGTCATACTCCTCCACCATTGCATCAACCCAAGTGGGATCTTGCACTGCTTCCTGAAAGGAAGATGGTTCAGTCACAATATATTTTCTCATGAGATCCATGTATCCAGTAAATCGATTAGGAGACTATCTCTGCCTATGCTGTGAAGTAGGAGCTCCTACATTCTGTGCAACATCTAGTCTCAATCTATCAGCTTCTATGGTGTGCTTTCTTCCATTTTTTATGGATGGATCTACTTGAGTGGATTCCTCCACTCCATGAACCTCCTCATGTGGCTGATCCATATCTTGAGACTCATCTTTGGAAACCAACATTTCCTCCTTTACATGCAAGTCTAGCTCTCTCTCAAGTGACAACCACATGGCTTTCCCTTCATCAAATTTTATATCCCATCACATAACAGTCATCTTATTGTTAGGAAAATACACACGATAATTATGGGGTGTTTCTATGTACCCCAAAAATATCCCAACTTTAGCAGTCAACTCCAGCTTCTTCCTGGCATTCTTGGTCACATGCACATAAACAGATGAGACCAAAATCTTAAAATGAGAAGCATTAGGTTTCTTACCAGTAAAATCTTCTTCAAGTGTACTCATGCCAAGTAGTCTATGAGGACATTGGTTTTTCACATAAACCACAGTGTTGCATGCTTCCACCCATAGATGCATTGGTAGGCCCTGATCATGCAACATCGTTCGTGATGCACCCACGATCATTTTGTTATTCCTCTCTGCGACCCCACTTTGTTGTGGGTTATGAGGTGGTATGAGTTCTCTTTGAATTCCTTCTTTGTTGCATAAGTCTTTGAATTCATTAGAGATGTATTCTCCACCATTATCGCTCCTCAGAGCCTCCACTTGCTTCCCCGACTCTTTCTCCACCAATTCTTTAAACTCACATAACTTTGAGAATGTTTGATCCTTCTTCTACATGAAGAATATCCATCATTTACGAGAAAATTCATCAACAAAAATAACATAATAATTATGTTTTATTGTTGAAGAAACCGAGAATGATCCACACACATCTGTGTGAACTCTCTCCAGGATCATCGAAGCACAGTTCTCCTTTTCATGAAAGGTGGACTTTACATACTTCCCCATGGTGCAACCCTTTCACTGATCTAAATGAGCAAGTGTTCCCATTGGAACTCCAGTAGATATTTGCTACATGATTTTCAAGGCTCCATGATGAAGATGGCCCAATCGCCTGTGCCATAATTTTCCCTCATCCTGGCTCACCACCTTTTATGCCTTGCCCATCATGGAAGCACAACCATCTGCCTCCAGCTTGTAGATATTCTTAACTCGAATACCTGTATTCTTGACTTGACCTGTTGTTTTATGTCACAGGAAGGCTTTTCCATTGCTGAAAATAACGACATAGCCTTTGTCCTCCAACATTGCGAATGAGACCAAGTTTTTCTTCAAACCTGGAACATGCATAAAATATTTCAATTGAAATGGTTTACCTGAATCCCTCTGAAAGGTAATGGTACCAATGTCAGTCGCACTGTATCGTCCATCATCGCCCATCTCTATATGAATTTTGAGATCTTTCTCTTCCAAGTCACTGAAAATCTCCTTATCTCCTGTCATGTGGAAGGAAGTGCCACTATCCAAATGCCACACCAATCCCAATGTAGTGGACACCATGCATGCGATAAAGGAGAAGTAAAGTTCAAATTGTGAGGCAAGGGCCTCACAAACTGCATCTCCAGTAGCCTTCTTGTTTTTCTTTTCTTGCGGATAGTTAATAGTGATATGCCCATGTTCGTGATGGTAAAAACACTTCACTTTGGAAAAATCCAGCTTCTTGTCTTTACACTCAGATTTTGAATGGAATTTCTTCCCCTTCCCTTTCCTTGCCTTGGCATCCAAAGAACAATCCTCTTCATCATCATGCTTTGATGAAGATCCATCTCTGGTGTTCCACCTGAACTCCTCTTGCACCAAATCCAACCATAGTTGTTCCCAATCTGGCAATTTTTCCCTTCCATTGACAATCTTGATAACTGTCCCAACTCTTGGGAAGTCCTAAGAGATCCAAGATCACCAAATCATCATCAGCGACTGTTATACCCACACTCCCCAGCTCATCTCGACATTAGACAAACTTCGTGAGATATTTTGGAATGGAGACGCCCTTCTCCATCTTGATCTTTGTGAGTTTATCTTTGAGTACCAATTTCCTATGGTCACTGTTGTTTTGGAATAGATCCATCAAATTCTTCCACATTTCATATGGTGTGAATTTCCAATGGAGTCTTGAGACAATGTGGTCTCGTACTCCCTCCAACAGGATCCTCCTCGCCTTTTCCACTTTCTTTTGCCATGCATCAAGATTTGCAGCATCTGCAACATCTGTCTTAGGAACATATTTTTCAATGAATTCCTTCAAGCCATTGTCTTTGACTACTTCCTCCATTCTATCCTTCCAAGAAATGTAGTTCAAGCTGCCCTCAAGTGCATACTCTAACCTAAAGCCATTGAAATCCATTTCGATCTTGAATCAGTTATAGCACCAAGAAATTCTTTCTGCAAATTCGAATTCTATCCAATCACAAACTCAACTTTTGCAATCTTCTGCGCTCTGATACCATGTAGAAATTTTAATACAAATTATGTATTTTCTATATTCTCTTGATCTAAAAATTATATGCCACAATTAAATATAGAATTGCTTCTACAAATATCCTTGCAGAATTTAAAACACGATCACTAATTGCAATATCAAGAAGAAAGATCAATCACACATAACACAGATGTTTTACCGGGAAAGAGTAAAGCTAAAAACCCCACTATCATATATTATGTATATATCATGGATCATGAAACAATATCATACAAAACTCTAATCCAAAAGATCTCATTACAATATACATTCGTCTCACATTGTTATACAAAAATTGGCAAATTCATGTGCCAATTTACTGCTTCCAGACAACCTGCCTCCTCCGCGCAATCCCTGTTAATGGAAATCCCTTCAATGAATGAATCCCTCTTGCCTAGGCTGGGCATTCCTCATGGGCACATCCAATGTGTGTGTGGTTTCATGAGTGCACCCACTAAAGTCACAATTGATAGTCAAATTGTCCCTTTCACCTGTTATCTCAACTGGGTCTCCACTGGATTTGACATGGATGTAGTTAACAATGGTAAATATTCAGTTGCATGTGAGATCACTAATTGTGAATTAATTAATAATTAATTCACCGATTTCTCACTAGCGTAAGTTCAGTTACAACTAGTACAACTGAGCTTAACTCACCTAACTGAGTTAAACTACTTTACAACTCACATAACTACACATATAACTTTCTTACAACTTTGAATCACTCAGTTACAACTAATTAGACTTGCATGTCCCACCATTCAACCTTTGAACTAGAATTTCCTATAGATAACTAATTTTCCATTTCAGTTGACTATTTCCAAGTGCTCATTAAGAATATATTAATATTTATTGTCCAACTATTATTAAGTGATAATAATAGTCGACATACATCTATAAATAGACTTCCACTTAAAAATATCCCGAGGCTCCATCCTAGTGTAGGTGCATAATTTTCATTAGGATATTCTTGTTGATTCTCAACATCCATGTCCAGATCAAATAAATCTATCAACAATATCCAAAGCTATATGGATTCACAACTGGTGGAACATGAAACAATGTATTTTTCTTCTGTCATGCTAAGAGAAATACTTGATTGCTTCCTACTATGCCATGAATTCATGGATGAACTTAGACTGAAACAACATCCTGAAGTGCTCTTTCTATCAGAAACACTTCCATCTCAATATGAATCGGTGTAACCACTCAGTCCGAGGTCATGATTTCTAGTATAATAGAGACCAAAATCCAATGTACCCTTAAGGTATCTTAACATATGTTTTGCAGAAACAATGTGAACACGTCTAGGTTCTACCAAATACCGACTCAATGAAAAACCTATATCTAGCCTGGTATTGATCAGATACATCACTGAACCAATAATCTGTCTGTACAGAGTAGCATCAACCAATTCTAACGAGGTATCTACTAGGAGATTCAACTTCGTTTCCATGGGTGTGTACATGGATTTACATTTCAACATGTCAAACCTCTTCATTTTAACTCCATACTTCCCTTGGTTAAGGAAGATATTCTTTGTTCTCTACCAAACTTCAGGACCTAAGAGATAATGCATTTAGGTCTTCCATCAAACTTTGTAGCGAGATTCTTCTACAATTTGTGATGAGATTTTCTTCATCTTGTCAAGAAAACATCATCTACATATAGTAGTAACATCACTAACTCATCATTCATAACCTTGAGATAAAGTTTAGAATCAACTTTACTCTTGGTAAAGCCCAATCTTGTTAGGAAACTATCAATTCTTCCATACCAATCTCTAGGATCTTGCTTCAACATGTACAGAGCTTCCTTCAACTGAACGACATGAGTCTTTCTATCTTCAATCTTCAAATCAAATTTTCTCATTACATTGTACCAGTCTGGTACACATTCTCAGCTGCAAATAAATCTTCACAATCATGTGCTATCTCTATGGGCTCTCTACAAGGAACGATCTGTCTCACTACCTGCGAGTATGTCCTCTCCTCTTTCTGCAATTGTTCCTTCTGGAACTGGAACTCTTCACTTGCAACTTCTCTGAAGATGAGAATGACTGCTTCATTTTCACTATGGCTGATGAAATCTATGAGTAACTCTTGTTATTCTATCACGACAACAACTTCATTTAAAACTGAGAGTGGCTCAATAACTGATACTGAAGGTATCTCTTCTTATTTCATGGAGGTAAATCTATATTTCATTGTAATTTATGTCTCCATGATTCAACTAATCTAATGCACCAACTGCCACTCAATTTTAAATATGGGGATTTCTCCCCATGCATCTCATACTATATATGAATCATGGTTGTTCTGGTTGTCTTCATAAATATTGGAACTATTTCTTCAGTTACTAGAGTAAGTGTTTCGTCAGTCTTATCCCTCTTGTTGGGAGAATCCTCTTAGACACACATAAATCTTTGTACATCTGCAACATGCTTGATCTGTATAGATCAATCTTGGAAGTCAATATTGACTTCTCTTCTAGTCTCACAGAAGAATCCATATCCTAGTCTTTCTCACTGACTTCCTTCTTTGTTATTGAATCAAGAGAATCTTCCAGGAGGTTTCATATCTTCTAGGAGTCTCTAAAATTATGATCTATTCTTATCATGACATTTGTCTCCCAATACTGGAAGTTTTCTCTTCATATGATCCTTTCTAAAATCAGGGTTACTCTCAATTTCTTCTAAGTCTAAAAGAACTTCATCATCTCTTACAGGGTTTACTTGGTGTTGAATACCAGGTCTAAATATGATAGACTAAGTCAGGCTTCAAATGAGTTCTTCTTCCTGTCAAGGCGGCTTCATTAACCTTTGAACAATTCTTCTGTGAGTTCTTGTTCTAATGTTCGGTCATCTTTGGAGCCTTCTTCTCCTTACAATCAATCTTCATATGAGATACTCTGAATCTCAAAAGATAGCTTCTTCTCCATCTTCTTTGGTACATGATTGTATATGGTCATGTACATAATATGCTTCATGTCTCATCTAATTTTTTTCCTTCTGCAACCTTCACTATAGATTCCTCAGGGTTATTACCTATGACCTGAAACAAGGTCAACAAAACAACAAGCAAGAATAATACTCTTTTGATAATAGTAAATAAAACAATAGCATGGATAATAGTCACAGTAGGTCCTTTAGAGATTTCACTTGTGACCTATATAATTTAAAGATCAAAAGTAAGAGATACAATACAAAATGAGATCAACACTCTTCTAGTGTTGTGATCAAACATTCATACAAGGTAACCTGGAATCAACACAAGACGTTTCTCCTAGAGGATATGTTAGTTGTATCTGGTAAATGATTACATTAAGCATTTATCTTGATATGCTCACATGCTACCAAGTATAATACTTTTCAAAGACTACTACCTCAACTATAACTTTACTTGTAAAGAGGCAGTTATCAACTTGCCATGTGAAATTTTGAATCTTATCAACTTAATTAATCAAACCTAGAACCTAGAGCCTTGTCCTAAAGAATGAGTGTGTTTCTTTTCTTCCAAGTCTCCTTCACTCAAGATGATGAGTGCTTTCTTCAACCTGTGTTCTTGTACTAAGACAATATGCTATCTTGACAAAAGGTTGGGTTAGAGAATAAACTATATGATCTCAAGTTTAATCCATCTAATACCTTGACTTTAATTTTGACCAAAGGTTAGTATGATGGCCATAGCTTCAACATGCAACCTAGATCAAAATAATATCATAACAAATAGATGCATATCAAAATAATCAAACTTGGGTTGCATTATTCCTCTGAATGTGTTGGATCTTGAGATCCTTTTGGATCTATGGAAAGAGATCCCTTATCCTACAAATACCCTTTAAAGCTTAACAATTTAAGAATATGTGAGTGAATACCTCTAATAGAATTTGCAGGTAGTGGCACCATCTGGTAGCAATGATAATAATCACCAACTCTTTAAGAACTTCAAGGGTGACTGCAACTGGTACTATAGTTGATACTTCAACTGATACTACAACTACAATTGATACTGTGACTAATTCTGAAACTGCAACTGCAACTTAGGGTTTTATGAGGAAACCCTAATTTTTCAAACCTCAAATTTTGAAATTATGATCCAGGGGCTAGATGCACTGAGCTGAGGCAAGTAAGATGGTACAGTCAAATTTATAAAAATCCAAATCCGCCCCCGCTCAAACTTGACCAACGAATTTCTGGACTAGTGCTTCTGGTTTTCTGGTACTTCTAGTTTTTTGGTTTTCTGGTACTTCTTGTTTTCTGGTTTTCTGGTACTAGTGAAAACTAGGGTTTTACTTTCTAGGAGTTCTAACCATTGAAAAAGTGCTCTCAAGATGCCAAAAGCTTCACTAGGGTAGGGTACACTTTTCTAGATGGGTTTTAGGCAAAAATTCCTCTCCAACAAAAAGCCCTAATTTTCTTGTATGTCAACAGTGACGTTTTTCTTTATCAAGTGAAATATTCTCTCTTCAGCTTAGCTCTGAAACCATGCTATAGTTTAAGATATCATTAGGTTTATTTTCAATTTACTAGATAAACATAACATAGATAGGATCACTGAGAGAAACAAAATCGCAAGAGACACATCATTTATCATGGGAAACCCTCATTGGGGAGAAAACCCAACAAAAACTTCCTTAATATAGATAGCCAATACAATGCCAATAGAATAAACCAAACACTATAGAAATTCCTCTCCCAAGTAATGCGCCTTTTTCTCTTCCTTCTTCTCCAACTGCAACTCCAAACTTGCGATCTTGATGATCGAATGAGTGAGTGACCAAATGACGCATTGGCCTCCTTTATTTATACAATCTAGTAGGTGTTGAAAGGAAGTGTCTTTTCACTGGAAGGGCCGACTTCTCTTCCTAGGTGGTTAAAACCACTTGAATTTATTCTAGGGGCTGAATTCTCATTTTTCATATTACAACTGGGTTTGACCAATCCAAAAAAGGGGATTTGGTCATTTACAATGCCTGAGATGACCAATACACAAAAGGGGATCGATCTAATGACTACTACATCAATAATAAATAGAATACTCTTTACAGTTACAATATTTCAACAAATTGATCCACCATATCACATCACTTTCTTGTTTCAGTTTTTTTCTGATGATGAGGGATAGATCAAGGACCTCCTTCGATGAGTGTTTTCCTATTGACTTCAACACATCATCTGGGAATTAGACTTAGAAACCAATTAGTAGCTTGGGACCTGCATTCCTCAATGGTAGGCCTCCTCACTTTTGACAATGATTTTACATCATTTACCCCTACTAAAATTATGCCACGAATGTTTGACCTCAACTCATTTGAACATGTCAAATATTTCAGTACAATCACCATGCTAGCAATCTTTCTGATATATATACTTTCACATAGATCCACATTGAATGTATACGTGGCTATGTTTTGGCTTCTTGTAGCTCCACTGTTTATTTTTCGATGATGTGATCAATTCATGTCATGGAGGTATGGATCCGCATTGTATCTATGGTGGGCATATCATTATTCAATATTCTAATGGATCCACAATGTATTGGTTGGAGGCCATGCTTTGAGACAACTCGTATTCTGAGCATAGGTATGCTTGCCTTAAAAATGAAACATACATGTATAATGATTGATGATTTTTTGTAGCTTCTACCAAGTTCTCCTACTCAACACCCTTGCATTGAATAATTTGTAAAGTGTTTCGACCATCAATTTATCTTTTGACCTCTCACTTTAGGGGGATTTATTACACATCAAAATACCACACTTAAGTGTCGCAAGTATCACAAAGTGATGTATGCACCTTCGTAAGTGTCACATGCATTTCCCCAAGTGTCATATGCACCTTACCAAGTGTCACATTCATTTTTATAAGTTTCAAACCCATTGACACCATGAAATACATTTGCCACAATCCCTAAGTCAGTTTGAAAGAAGAAACCAAGCATTTGGGGCCTGAAACCATACCGTTTTCTGGGAAAATTTCACCATTTTTGGGAATTTTATAAGGGTGGAGCTCCCCTAGACATGATTAGGGGGAACCAACTCTCCTATTTCCATGATTAAGGGGCACCAATGGAACTTTTTATCTCACTAGGGTGGGGGGGGGGGGGCATTCTGGTTAGAGGCAAATATGGGATCTCCCACCTTTTTCTAAGGGATAGATCCAAATGGATGAGGTTTTTTTGGTCGAAACCTATACTATGAATCTATCTTAGTATCTAATCCCAAATTAAGGATCCATATCCTCAACCATTTCCCTAATTATCTCATGGTGTTTAACCCTCTCAAGCCTATATATTGAAGAATTTTCCAAGGTGAAGGGGGGAAGAATTCAAATGTCAAATCTTTGATCCTGGGAGAAGCATCAACATTTTGATTTCAGGGTTTTCAGGCAAGGGTTAGAGGAGGAGAGCTTGGAGAAGCTACTACATTGTCAATGCTTTATAAGTTCCTATTTTTGGCTTTCCAATTAATATAAACTTGGCCTATTCCCTTCAACTTCATGTGTTCTACATCTACATTTGATTTTCTATTTTCATTTTAGTATTCGTAGATAGATATTCTTTATCTAATCATATAGATTAGGAAGAAGAGTTCATTTTCTAGTGTTTGCAGGACTTCAATTGTGTTAAGGATATTGGAGATCAAGCCTAGGGATTGGAGCAGTGAGGACGAACATCGCGATAAGGTATGCCATATTCTTCTTCTCTATTGCTTGATTGATTGAGTTAGATTTAAAGGGAAAGTAGAAACCACTTGTTATCTTATGTATTTGGACCAAATATATGGGTCTTGGTCCAAAGGGGATCTTATCTTGTCTACGGGGTAATATTTCTCACAACACCCACGTCCTTGAGATAAGAAACATAAAATATTTATGAGTCACCATCCTTACACCTACCTAAAATATGGTGTTGAGAAGACACCTTAAATTTTTTGAGGTGACTTGTAAGCTCCCAAATTGGCAAGTCCACCCTTGCACAAGGAAAAAGTGAGGAGACCCTTAATGAAATTGGAGTTTACCAGTTCCTTCAGATGAGTAGCATAAAAAATAATCCATCCATATGCCTAATAAGAATATGGGATTTACAGGGAAAGTGTTATAGTCCAAAAGTGCCTTACCTATGCATACATGACATTAGCCTTTCCACTTACATATTTTTCCAAAATATTGTTGAGGCTTCTTCTTAAAAAACTTTTTTTTGGAAAATGTACGCACCCTGCTAAACTGATAGCTCGCATACACACACATGCTACATACTGGTTAGCCCATGTACATACCCGAGATACATACTAGTTAGCCCTTGTTTACTTCCAAAAGTTGCAAAAAATATAAAATTGTAAGGAATTCGACAGATTTTATGGGCTATATAGAGTTTCCCAACCATTTTATCCATTGTAGCTTGTCCCTAAAATGAATAACTATATTTTTCTCATATAAAAAGAGGTATTGGGGTCTCATTTGAAAGGACAAGCAAGAGAATAAGAAAACTCTGCCAAAATCCCTTCCCCTTTCTAGCCCAAGTTTTGCATCCCTTTTTGAGTTTTAGCCTCAACATTCCCCTCAAACCCTTTCTCCTTATACAACCCTTTCCCCTTTCCCAAGTGATAATTTGGTTGTGAGAGGCTTTCATGGGATTGATGCACTCAGATCCAATATAGAGGAGCCCAGACCTAGTTCATGGAGAGATTGCCAATGAAGGTTGTAATCTTTATGATATTAATATTAAATAAAAGAAGTTTGTTCTTGTCCCAAAACATTATGTCTATATGATTTTCTTAATTTATGCATTTATTTCTATATCTAAATGTTAAAAGTGATAAGTAGAGATCGTATATCTTGTAGCATTATTTTCCTGAGATTTTTGCAGGTTAGCTTTGGGAGGAGACCTACAATCTAGGAAGCTGCAAGGACAAAAGAGGTCTACACAAGCCGTTAGGAACAAAGGTTAACCTATTGACCTTCTTTCCTCTTTGTTTTCATTCAGTTTAGATATTTTGGGGTAGCTTAGGAATATAACTATCTTTTAAGGGAAGTCAATGCTCTGCTTGTACCTAGACCCAATATAGTAATAGGGGGATTTTCCCCGCTAGAAATCAACTAGACGATAAACACCCTTTTCTAAGACTTTTTTTCACAATGAAAGGTATGAACAACATGGGTTTGAACTTGCCTTCCCCCAGGGGATCTTGGTCTTATTCGTAGACTAGGACAATATCTCCTTTGGAGAAAATCCGAGGGTGGGCATACCGATCGTACTAACAATTGATACGTTGTTTATGAGCCTCGTTGGCCAAGGCTTCATTTTGGCGTCCATGCTGTGAGTTTTATCCATAGTCTTGGGAGTCCTTTTTAGTCCCGCCATGATTACGTATTGAAGCTTCATTCTTCTTTCTAGTCATCATTCTTGGATTTACCCATGGGACTCCATAAATAGCATGGTTTATTGGCTTCAAGATTGCTTAAAATTTGAAAGAAACATCCAACGAGAGTTTATTTATTCTTTTCAGTATCGTCTGGATTACTTGAGAAAATAAACCCCCCTGGATTCTTCTTTAAGCCCTTTTCAGACTCTCTAAAATTGAAAATATTGTCAGGTGATCTTGTTTCCCTTCACGCTCACCAAACTCAAATTTGAAGGGACATCTTTCGGTGTTATTTTACTCATTTTTTAGTCTTGATGGTTAATTTACAAATAAAGGTATGCCCTAGGAGATTTGGTTCACTATGAGAGTATTTGCAGGCATAAGTTTAACCCTTTTTCGGGCCTAAGGGACTAAATTTTTGAAAAAGGGACATTCTCCTTGGTTTTGGTTTATCTCTTTTTCGGGCCTTGGAAATTACTTACGAAAAAGGAACCCCCTCAGAGTCCATAGTTAAGATCTTTTTAGACTCCCTAAATATGAAAAGATCGTTGAGTGACCTTGTTCCTTTCACACTCGTTAATTGGTCCAGAAAGAACATTTATTTGGCATAAGTTTAACCCTTTTTCCGGCTAATAGATTTTCAAGGAAAAAGGTATGCCTTGGGAGACACGCCTCACCGAGAGATTTCTTCTAAGTTATACTTTAAACTTTTTCGGGATAAGGAGACTAAACTTAGAAAAAGGTTGTGAGTTCATAGTTATGATCTTTTCAGACTCCTTAAAATCAAAAAGATAGCCGAGTGATCTTCTCTCTATCACACTTATTAAAATGGTTTTGAAGAGACATCCTTTTGGTATAAGTTTAGCCTTTCTTCAAACCGATTGGACTAGTTATGAAAAAGGAGCTCCTTAGAGTCTTCTTTTAGCATTTTTCAGACTCTCTAAACATGAAAAAACACCAATCTTACCTTCTCCGGGCTCGAAAAAATTAACATGGAAGGAGTCTTATTGTGTCATACATAATCTAATTTCATGTATCATCCTTGCGTATTTGGCCTAATGTTGGTTGCGTTGCTATTAAATGAACCTTCAAAGCATTCCTTAAATGCAAGCCTTACAACACTTTTTTCCCTTGTGATTTGACACCTTGACCCATGGAGGAATTTTTCTGAGTGTCCTTATCATGCACATGTATCCTTGCACTGAGCATCACTATACTCCATGCGCTTGGAACTAGTTTTATTTCCAACAAAAATAGTTCCTCCTTTGTAACATAGCATTCTTTTATTCTTTTTCAAGCTCATTAAAAAATTGAAAAAGACAAAAAGATCAAATATTCCAAAAAGAGGCGACGAGATATACATTCTTTTATTCAACAGGAAGATAGTCTCCCTTGGACAAAGCACATCCTTTCGTTTTTTCACCAAGCATTGAGATCTAGTATTACCTTAGGAAGTTGTTCTCGTTACATAGAGTTGTGTTCTCCTCCATTTGGTTAGTTTTCCAAACATGTGGAGAGATTGTGGTTCCTACTGTATCACAAACTTATATCAATATTGCACTGCCTAAGTCTCATCAATTTTTCATTATTTTTTCCAAGGGAAGTTTTATCCAACCTGATTCAACCATTCTACAGTTTATCTCTTGACTTTCATGAATCGATCATCCTGAGAGTCCAGTCAAATTTAGATTCAAATTGATGAAGTTTTGTTCTTGATGATTGAGATCCTACAGTCTTTCCCCGATTGCATGTCAAACACCTACGGGTAGTTATTCTTAAACTCCTATTGTACTCCTACCTGAGTTTTGAAGATCTTGAATTTGTTGCTCAAGCTATGAAGTCTTCATCTTCAGCCGCAGGCATCAATGATTCTTGAAGATGTATATTATATTGTATTTGTATATCTCCAAATTATTTTGATATGTAGATCCATTGTGTATTGCTCATGGCTACAATTTATATAGAAATTTATATGACATGGATTTGCAGTGTACTTGATTGGCATCCATGCTTAGTTCATCCCAAGCATGGGTATGCCTGCCTCAAAGAGATTATAATTGTTTTTCAGATGGCACGCTCTTGAACTCTAGTCCTAATCTCACTCAACTCTATGCCTCCCCACTGGTAAATATATTGTAATGTATTTCATCCATAAATTACTCTTCTGACCTCACACATTAGGGGGCATATGTTATAGTACAAAAATTCCTTACCTATGCATACATGACATTGCCCTTTCCACTTACATGTTTTTCCAAAATACTGTTGAGTCTTCTTCTTAAAAACTATTTTTTGGAAAATGTATGTGCCCTGTTGAATTGATATACCATGTACACATGCATTTTGCATACTAGTTAACCCACGTACACATGCGAGCAACATACTAGTTAGCCCATGTTTACCTCCAAAAGTTGCAAAAAATATAAAATTGTAAGGAATTTGGTGGAGATTACAGGCTATAGAGGGTTTCCCAACCATTTTTCCCATTGTATCTCATCCCCTAACCAAATAACTATATTTTTATTATATACATAGAGGTCTCAGGGTCTCATTTGAAAGGAAAAGCAATATAATAAGAAAACTCTGCCAAAATCCCTTCCCCTTTCTTGCCCAAGTTTTGCATCCCTTTCTGAGTTTTGGCTTCATCATTCCCCTAAAACCATTTCTCCTTATACAACCCTTTCCTCTTTTCCAAGTGATAAGTTTTTTGTGAGAGGATTGCATGGGAATGATGCACTCAGAGCCAAGATAGAGGAGCTCAGACCTAGTTCACAAAGCAATTTTCGACAAAGGTTGTAATCTTTTTTATCTTTATATTGAATAAAAGAAGTGTTTTCTTGTCCCAAAACATTATGTCTATATGTTTTTATTGATTTATGCATTTATGCCTATATCTGAACGTTGAAAGTGATAAGTAGAGATCATATATCTTGTAGCATTTTTTTCCTAAGATTTTTGCAAGTCAGCTTTGGGAGGAGACCCACAATCTAGGAAGTTGTAAGGACGAAAATAGTCTACACCAGTCGTTAGGACCAAAGGTACACCTATTGAGCTTCTTTCCTCTCTCTTGTCATTCAATTTAGATAGTTTTGGGGTAGCTTAGGAATATAACTGTCTTTTAAGGGAAGTCAGTGCTATGCCTGTACCTAGACACAGCATATTAATAGGGGGATTTTCCCCACTAGCAGCAAGCCACAAGGAAAAAAGAGAAAACTCTAAATGAAACACATGGAAAATTCCATGCGGAATTAGAATAAAAAAAATAAAGGAAAATAACAATGTGAAGGGAAAAAACCACAAAGGAACAGTTGGTAAAAATATGACAAAATTATTAAATAAGGAGAGGTATCGATCATCGGTTAACATTTTTTAGATGGTTTGCAAGACAAAATTGGCAAGCCTACCCATGCACAAGCAATAAGTGAGGAGACCAAACAAATTTGGTGTTCACCACTTATTTGAAACAACTGGGATGTAATATTTATGAGACACCATCATTCCACCTTCCAAAAAGATAGGGTTTCCAATACAAGTCACAATGTAAGAATACCAAACACTAAATGAAACACAAGTGAAAACCATGTGAATTGAGAAGTTGAAGACAAAGGTGAAAAACAAGGTGGAGGCAATGAAACCACAAGGCAGTGCTTAGTAAAAATACAACAAAATTGTCAAATAAGGAGAGGCCTTGGTCATAATTTAACTTTTTCTAAATGAACTTCAAACCCAAGTTGGCAATCCCACCCATGCATAAGGAAGAATTAATGATACCTTGAATTAATTTGAGGTTTCCCACTTCCTTGAGAGGAGTGACATAGAAAAAATTATCCATAATCCTTACACCTACTAAAAGGATGGGTTTTCCAAGACAAGCCACAAGGAAAGAAAACCAAACACTTAGTGAAACACAAGAAAAACACCATGTGGAATGAGAAGAGAAAGATAAAATCTAACGACAAGGTGGAGACAATGAAACCATAAGAGAGTTATTGGTAAAAAGACAAGAAAAATGTCAAATAAGGAGAGGTCTTGGTCACTGCCTAACTTTTTCGAGAAAAAATACAAGCACAAATTGGCAAGCACACTCTTGAACAGGGAAGAAGTGAGGAAAACTTAAATGAATTTGGGGTTTACCACTTCTTTGATTTTAGTGGCATATAATAAATGAGTTTCCATCTTTACACCTACCGAAAAGAATGGGTCACCAAGACAAGACACAAGGAAAGAAGACCAAAAACTAAATAAAACAAAAGGAAAAGACCATGAAAAATGAGAATACCAAGACAAAGGCTAACAACAAGGTAGAGCAAAGGAAACCATAAAGGATTCCTTGGTAAAATGACAACAAAATTGTCAAATAAGGAGAGGTATTGGTCACAATTTAATGTTTTTTAGATGACTTGCAAACCCAAATAGATAATCCCACTCGTGAGGAATAATTGAGGAGACCTTGAATGAGTTTAATATTTCCTACTTCCTTGATATGAGTGACATGGAATAAATAATCCACCACCCTTACACTTACCAAAAATATGTGGTTTCTAAGAAAATATAGAAGGAAAGAAGATGAAACACTAAATGAAACACAAGGAAAACACTATGTAGAATGAGAAGAGGAATACAAAGGTGAAAAACTATTGGAACAGAAAGTTATGATGGTTCATCACACTTCTCCTAGAATCAGTCAGTCGGGTGGTTGACCAATATATGGAAACAAATGATCGAGTGATCAACTAGATCTCTACATCAGTTGGTCGAGTAGTCGACAATCCTATTGGTTAGACAATTAGCTAGCAATCAAAGAGAATCGGTCGATGGATTGACCAACCAAGTAATCAACTATAAGTTGGACACATACACTATCGGGTCCAACATCCTTGTCAATCCGACCAGACAATGTGATTTGACAAAGTCAACTCTAACCACCGATGGTTATATGTGGACAAGATATTTCAAATTCCAAGGAATTTGGTTATATATTGAAGCTATAAATAACATACTTGATGGGCCATTATCATCCTATCGATATATTTGTTGTGTACAAGATGTCCAATATGGATTGTAATGTTATAATCACAATGCATTGTGCTTAAGTGTTGAAATGGTGTCTTTATACACCACCCTTTTTCTTCGAAAAAATTATTTCTCTTCTATTATCTACAATTTCATTTATCTATTTTGTATTAGGTTACACCCAATCCCCAACATGGAATCAAATCCAATGGTTTAAAAACCTATCCCATTGTCTTTAAATCATGTTGAGTATGATTTGTTGTGTGATTGACTCTAGGTTGGTAATTTGTAAACTGTAACCTATGGAAATAGATCTTATTTGTATATATATTCAATATGGATTCAAAGATAGATCTCATAATATTCAATGGATCAAATTATGTAATATGGGCACTAAGCATGGAAACCCTAGTGAAGAATAAAGGACCGTGGTAGTATCCGAAGATTGTGATTCCAGGTCCAACAAACGATCAAGAAAGGTTCGTTGGTGATGTAAAGAAGGATTAGTATGCAGGGGTCATCATGACCGATATGTCACAGGAGATTAATTTTCACATCAATGGAATTGAATTCCCTTAACAAATCTATAAGATGTATAAGTATTTGTTCGAAAGAGTCGATGAAAGCCACATCATGCAATTGGAGAAAGAGTTGATCTCTCTCAACCCTCATTTTTTTTGACATAATAGTGGAATATTTAGAATGTGTGAAGGAACTCTAGTTGAAATTGGGAGAATTTGGAAAGAATTATCACAATAAATATGGAAAATGCATCAAGTTGGTCCTAATTAATTCAAGAACGCCATTCGAACTGTTCGTTTCAAATTTTCACACCAACTTGAAGGCACACAAGGAATATGGTAAGGATTTAACATTTGAATATTTATGTGTCCTTTTGGTCATTGATCAACACATATTTCTTGATGAAGGAAATATTGGTGGTAATCATCAAGCCCACTTTCTCAAGGGAAAGGGAAAGTTGAACCACAAGGAAACATGATGGTTTGATACCCCTATATAGAGACCTATATGCCTTGACCACAAGAAAAAAGGGAATATAGATGCACCTTCTCAAAATCAAAAGAAAAATATATTTCAGTACTGTGGAAAGACTAAGCATGTGGAGAAGGTTTTCTATAAGAAGAAATATGATTTAGAAGAGAAGGTTAAATGCCTTGAAGGAGATGTGTCTATTTCTTGTTGACTCGCTGATAATTTCACCTTCCAATTTGGAACTTCTAAAGCATTTATATCTCATCATGCATAGAACGAATGTGTATTCGACTTTGGGTGCACTCATCACATGGATAATGATTCTTCCTTTTTCACCTTCGTAAATGAAGTCGTGGAGAGGAATATTTCAGTTGTTGATGATTTTTCCCTCGAAATTGTTGGTCAGGGTGATGTTTCCCATTGACATGGGAGAATTCTTAATGTCCATCATGTGCCAAATTTTAGTTCCAATCTGTTTTTAGTTTCTAAGTTAACACAAACAAGAAAAATTGTGTATTTTTGTCTAGATTGGTTGTTTATTCAATATTTCAAGAATCAACAAAACTGAATACTCTTGATTCTCACAAAGACAAGTGAATTCGAACTTGGCATGAACAACTCAGACATCTAAATTTTTGAATTTTGTAGTCAATGGAAACTCAGAATATGGGTGTTTCTTTACCTAAAGTGCTTCCTCATGATGTAGTTTGTAAAGTTTTAGCACTCTGTAAATTTGTTCGGCTGACAAAACAAATGACAAAGGTAACCTACAAACCAACTTTAGAGTTGGGTACTAGCCTGTTCATCTCAAAGACGGCTCTCTCGTGTCACTTGGTATTTGTTTGACAATCAATGGTTAGATTTTGTTTGTTTTGGGGTGGGTTTATAAATTTGCTAGCAAGGAAGGGGAGGGACACTTAGGGCTATGGAGTCAAACTTATGAAAATGAATGAAAACACTGACTGGCCAATAGGACTCTCCAGAGGATAAAGGCTAAATGAGGCAATGAATCTGAGTTATAAATTGTAGTTTGCGGAGTATAAGAAGAAATAAGAAAACAGGTAATTGCATCAGAGCATTCGCGGAATGAATTCTGAATTAGTTATGAAGAAACTTACACAATTTAAATTACTTAAGCCAAGAGCATCATAAGATGAATTATGGGCCTTTAAACTATCCAATTTAAACAGAAGACAATGCTAATGGAATTAGAAACATAGGAAATACATAAAAAGAGAGAAGGCAAAACTCATATCACCATCATTAGAATCTTTTCATGGAGACTTCAAAGTCTTCTGGATATGTATTCTATTCAGCTTCAGAAAATTACATTCAATGTTCAAACAGCTAAATCGTGCCCTTGCACTTTTGTCAACATTAATACAATTGGAACTTCTCGTACTCATACAATTCGAGTTCCTTTAGTTATAAACCTATTACAATAGCTGAACTGAAACGTTTCATCTTCTAAAACTGATTATAATGATTACAAATGACACTTTTGGTATGAGAATCAACTATAATGATTAATAGGAAAATGTTTTATGATCCAACTGTCGATTCCTCTAACGCTTCAGGTCCTTCCTCTGTTACATTATCTTTTAAATGCCACTTGTACAGTTTCAAATCCAATTCCATTTACCCATATTCTCCTTAAATATTTGGGAATAATATATTTGAATAAAAATAATTCCCAAATGTTTTTTATCGTGTAGAATTAAATTTCCATATTTTAATTCATGCTCGTGCTTTTTAAAACCATTTATTGCTTGCATCCCATGATTTTGAAAACCATGTCTTGTTTTTCCCAATTCACCATTTCACTGTGAAAACCATTTACTAGTTTATTTCCCATGGTTTTGAAAACCATGTCTTGGTTACCATCTTTGGTAAAACATTTTTAATCCTCTTGTTTTACTTATGTAAAACCTTTGGATAGAAATTATCCAAACATTCCTTTCACATGCATCTTCCCATTTAAAAACATTTACTTCTCTGCTGTAAAATTCAATTTTCACCTCTATGAAATTCTTCCATCAGGAGGAAACATTTATCATAAAAACTTCATAGTTCAGACTTAGGGCACACATATTCATAAAATAATTTTATTTTATTGTGGGGAATAGGGAATAATATAAATTTAAAGTAAGGAAATTTTGGATCTTGTGGAGAGTGGTTTTAGTCCACACCACACCATCTCCCGAAATGCACCAATTAAGAACACGTATCCAATCACCAAAACAATGGTTTGGATTTCAAGACCAATTCAAGAAAATAATTCTCGATCACTTTCAACTCCCAAAATGTATGTGTGCCCTCCATCCACCCTTTGAATTTTCTTCTTAGTTTGAGATTCGTTCCCATGATTTTATGTGAGGTGATGAATTAAATATTGGGTTAAATATTAATATAAATATTTTAATATAAAAATATTTATATCAATAATAATAAACCCTTTTTCCATTTTCTAAGGACTTTGGGCATATGAGTCTTATCACATGAATTTTTGGATAGGATAAGGGTGCTTAATCTTAATAAAAGTAATATTTTTTATTTTCAGCGAGAATATGATAATAAGGGTACAAATGAATGAAGTGATCGAACCAAGGGATTTATATAAGAATTAAGGATAGATATAGGTTTGGTATATTTGCCAATTTTTTACTCATGGAGGACATGACTATTTTGGATGATCAGTCGAGTGAAGGATTTATGTAATGGGAGCTTGACAGAGCTGGTGAAAAAGTTTTAAGATCTGAGTGGAAAGATAGAAAAAGGACAAGATGTTTTGCAAAAATTAATGCAAATTATCTTGTGATAACATTGGTTCCAATGGGGATGATATCCTCCTAGTGAGGTAGAAAAGAACTCATAGACCCGATGCCTGATTCATTGGGCTTCTCCCAAAACATGTGTGTGTACCCTGCTCTAACCTGTCACCAGTGTCCATTGAAAACCAAAGCCTGCACACTACTCTCAACTAGATATTGAAGACTGAATACACCGCTAAAATATGACTGTACACACTACTGGAAATCCAAACTGAAAAATGCTTGACCAACAAGATTATTCACACCTACCTACCCTAACTACTGAAATGAACTGCCAATCAAGTGAAATCATAATGCCAATGAAACCATGCAAGCATTTTATCCATTGTTAGTTTTCTTTGCACATGCTTTCTCCAAAGCCGGTGAACTGATAATTCATTCAAGAATTTACATATAAATTCAAATCTAAAAAAATTAAAAACATTGGGACGATTTACTGCCTCTAACAAAATGACAAATGGATCCTATAAAACATGCACAAAAAAATAATCACGTTTCACCCCTTCCATTGAATTCTTGTTTTCATGTGATTTAACCTATTGATTGCCACCAAGAGGATGAAAAGTCTGTTGAGACTGTTGGATATAACAATCTTCTGAATCAGAAGATAGTGTTGGTTGAAATGAAACCCCTGATGGAAATAAATATATATCTAACACTGGCATTGATTGACCATCATCTTTATTTCCAAGTTGGTAGCTAAGCACATGCTACAAATCTGAACTGAAATAACCTGATTCAAAACCTTCTTCATTTTCTTCACTACTATCATGTGCACATTTTTCAATTTCTTTGGATTGTTGAACACACTCATTTTCAGATTCATCTTCAACCAATGGATGAAATTTTGAATTGACAAGACCTTCTACATAACAAGTAATAGGGTCATCAAACACATGAGAATATTTCTGCAATTTCTTGGCAATTTGTTCCAATGAATCAGTGTGATTTGGCATCAACAAACATTCCTTTGCTTTAGTGATGATCTTAGAATTTTCTTTCAATAACTTAAATAAATAAAAACATAAAGGTAAAGAATTTCCTTCAGCTGATTCAATACTTTCTTCTTTGTAACTGTGATATGTAGGCTGATTGATCTCATTACACAGCTGAAAATGAATTTTTTCTAATAGAGAACATGCAACTAGTTGTTCTAGGAAGTCAACATCATAATCATCATTATATTCATTATATATAGGAAAATCAGCAACATCTACAATGTCATCTAACAAGGAAAATCTTACAACATCAACTTGCTCTTCAACAAGGTGATTTGCAAATTCATCTTCTTGATTGTCTACAAATGAATACATAAAACAATCAGCCCCATGCTTATCATGGGATGGATCAGAATCTAAATTAGCGCCTTCTCTTTCAATAAGTGGAATATAATCCTTTTCAAAATCATTAGCATTTAAAACTTTAAGAGGGCATATGATATTATTAACTCTCTGCCTAAGATTCAAATCAATTATTTTCTGTTCATATTCACTGCCATGTTCTTTAGCATCCAACTCATCATTTTGAATCTATTTACATGCTTGGATATTTTGTTGAATCTCTTGAGCATAATTAAACATTTGTTTAAAGGACTTAGGTCTTCTTTCCATTAGGAGGAAAGGCAAATCTGGATGAAGAGTTGTTGTATAATGGAGCATGGCAGCAACTTTAGTGGGTTGAATTTATTTGGGAAAATTGTAATAAATACTAGAAAACGTTCTACTGAATGTAGAAATAGTTTCATTTCTCTGCCTTTTTAAGGAATAAAACTCTGTAAGCTGTAGATACAAAGATTTCTTCTTGCCCCAAAACTTCAAAAATACATTCTTCAATTCCTCCCATGAGCTAACTGTCTCTGGATTTAAATGTTTAAACTAGTCTTTGGTATCCCCTTTCAAGTATTGAGAGAAGGATCTCATACAAACATCATCATGATCAATCTCAAACAAATCTATAAAATGTTCAAAATATTGGATGTGTTTTTCAGTTGTGATGGCATTAGGTTCTCCATAAAAAACAGGTAGGTACTTATATTGTTTTGGAGGAAAATCATGAAGGATGTGAGGTAATTTTAAAGGACTACATCTATGCTGAATCTTCGAGGGTGTTGGATCAAGTACAAGAGATGAGACATCAGCCTTGGTTTCATGAGGCTCATTAACTTGGATATGGTCATCACATGGCTCAAATGGAAGATTTTGATCAAAATCAGTGATAAATTGAGGAGATATATGTACAACTTTAGGAGGAGGATATACAATTGAAAGATTCTCATGATCATCATTTGAATGCAGCAAGTAAAGAAAAAATTGTTTAGCATGTCCATGAAAGGACAAAAGATACTTAGTAACAAAAAATATTATGTCTTGGAAAAAACTCAACTTTAGGTACTTGTTTTCTCCCATGATGTACTTTCATAGCTCTGTCAATGGATCTCATCCTCCAGTGGAGTCTTTGAATCACATTTGAAGTTTGATTGAAGTCACCAAAAAAATATTTAGGCTACTGATTCTTTGGACAGTGGAGTCGCCATGAAAATTTTGAATTCTAGATTCTTTAAAATGGAGTCGCCAGGTGAATGATGTACAACCTTTATCTGTCTGAATACTTTTCACCATCAATACTTAGATCTGAACTTTGTCGTTTCTCCCAAGGAAGATTTCACCTTCACTCCTCGACAATGACGCCGGAATGTTAGAACTCTATAAATTTGTTCGACTGATAAAACAAATGAYATAGGTAACCTACAAACCAAGTTTAGATTTGGGTACTAGCCTGTTCATCTCAGAGAGGGTTATCTCYTGTCACCTGGTATTTCTTTGACAATCAATAGCTAGATTTTGTTTGTTTTGGGGTTTTTTTTATAAATTTGCTRGAAAGAAAGGGGAGGGACACTTAGGGATATGGAGTCAAATTTCTGAAAATGAATGAAACCAATGACTAGACAATAAGACTCTCCAGAGGATAAAAGCTAAATGAGGTAATGAATCTGAGTTATAAATTGTAGTTTTCAGAGTGYAATAAGAAAGAAGAAAACAAGTAACTGCATCATAGCATTAGTGAAATGAATTATGAATTAGTTATGAAGAAACTTACACAGTTTAAATTKCTTAAGCCAAGAGCATCATAAAATGAATTATGGGCCTTTAAAATATCCAATGTAAACAGAAGACAATGCTAATGGAATCAAAAACAAAGGAAATACATACAAAGAGAGAAGACAAAACTCATATCACCACCATTAGAATTTTTTCGTGGAGACTTCAAAGACTTCTGCATATGTATTCTATTCAGCTTCAGAAAATTACATTCAATGTTCAAACAACTAAATCGTTCCCTTGCACTTATGTCAACATTAATACATTTGTAACTTCTCATACTTATACAACTCGAGTTCCTTTAGTTAGAAACCAATTACAATAGCTTAACTGAAACGTTTCAGCTTCTAAAACTGATTATAATGATTACAAATGACAATTTTGGTATGAGAATCGACTATAATGCTTAACAACAAAATGTTTTATGATCCAACTGTCGATTCCTCTGATGCTTCATCTCCTTCCTCTGCTACATTATCTTTGAAATGTCACTTGTACTCTTTCAAATCTAATTCCATTTGTCCATATTCTCCTTAAATATTTGGGAATAATATATTTGAATAAAAATAATTCCCAAATATTTTTTATCTCATAGAATTAAATTTCCTCAATTTTCACCTCTGTGAAATTCTTCCACCAGGAGGAAACATTTATCATAAAAACTTCATAGTTCAGACTTAGGGCACACATATTCATAAAATAATTTTATTTTATTGTGGGGAATAGGGAATAAAATAAATTTAAAGTAAGGAAATTTTGGAGCTTGTGGAGAGTGGTTTTAGTCCACACCACTCCATCTCCCGAAATGTACCAATTAAGAACACATATCCAATCACCAAAACAATGGTTTGGATTTCGGGACCACTTCAGGAAATAACTCTCGATCATTTTCAACTCCCGAAATGTATGTGCGACCTCCATCCACCCTTTGACTTTTCCGCTTAGTTTGAGATTCATGCCCATGATTTGACATGAGATGATGAATTAAATATCGAGTTAAATATTAATATAAATATGTTAATATAAAATATTTATAGTAATAATAATAAAACCTTTTTCCATTTTTAAGGACTTTGGGCATATGAGGCTTATCACATGACTTTATGGATATGATAATGGGTGTTTAAGCTTAATAAAAGGAATATTTTTAATTTTCAATGGGAATATGATAATAAGGGTAAAAATGAATGAGGTGATGGAACCAAGGGATTTAGATAAGCATTAAGGCTAGATATAGGTTTGGGATATTTGTCAATTTTTGACACATGTAGGACATGACTATTTTGGATGATCAGTCGAGTGAAGGATTTAGATGATGGGAGCTTGACGGAGCTAGTGAACAAGTTTTAAAATTTGAGTGGAAAGATAACACAAGGACAAGATGATTTGGAAAAATTAATGCAAATTAGCATGTGATAACATAAAGGATGTGTGCTTGGCAAGCATCATCAAGTACCTTTTCAATCTTATAAATCATGGCAAGTACAAAAACTCCTAGAGCTAGTTCACAATGATATATGCTACATCAATATGCCTTTCTTATTAGGTGCAAGGTATATATTGAATTTTATTGATGATGTCTCTCATTTCACTTGGGTTTAATTTATGAAGAATAAGAATCTTGTCTTTGAAAAATTCAAAGCATTTAGAGCCTTTGCAAAAAAACTATGTGGTCGACCAATCAAGTGCTTGAGATCAGGCGATGGTGGTGAGTATGTAAATTGACCTTTTGAAGAAGACCGGGTTTGAACTGGTATTGACTGGAAATGGTTGGGTCCTCATACCCCTCATCAGAATGGCATTGTAGAATGCAAGAATCAGACATTAGTTAAAATGGATAGATGTCTTTTATAGACCAAAGATTTCCATCCTTGCTTTTGGGATGAAGTTGAATATTGTGCAAACTATCTTCTCAATCACATATTGACTCAGTCTATTCCTTTGGTGTCTCCAGTCGAATGATGGTTTGAAATAATCCCTCATTTGTCCACCTTCGTGTGCTTGGATGTGTTGCCCAGTCTCATATTTTCTATTATTGCATAAATAAGTTGGATGCAAAGAGTGATTATTGCATCATGATGGGATACTCTGAAGAGTCTAAATCCTATAGACTATTTGATCCTATTAACCAAAAAATCATTTTCAAACAAAATGTATGGTTGGATGAGAATTATTCTAACATCAAGTTTTTGAATGCCTCCTTTGGATTATTACAGGATGATCAATTTGATGTCATTTCTGACTCTGATTCCCTTGTTCCATTTTTTTATCTCTTTGAATGGATAATCAAACTCAGTTTCTGTTTCAAATAGACCATTGACCTCCAAGTCGATTGTTCCAATGATATTTGTTTTTTTTGGTATGCCATCTCTATTGGCTGAACCCGTTTTGATTTTTTATTGACCTTATATAGTGAACAACAACTAACCCCTTTATTGTCTTCCCAAATGGGCTGCCAATATTATTGAAGCTATTAGACTTGATATCAGTGATATTTCTCCAATATGACAAACTTAAAGTCAAAATAAACATGTGAGGGTTTCACTGATGACTCATGTACTTGAAACTTATGATCATGTTACTTGCTTAGATGCCCAAGGTTAACCTAAATGGGAGCAGGCCATGTAGATAGAAATTGATTCTTTGTCAAAGAATCACACTTAGGAATTAGTTCCCTCACCACAAGGAAAGAATGTTGTGAAGTGTTGATGGGTTTGTAGGGCCAAATTTACCTTTGAATGTTTTTTTGAGCATCGCAAATATCTCTTGGTTGCAAAGGGATTTTCTCAACAGGAAGACATCAAATACACTGAGACCTTTTCCCTTACTGCAAAGATGAAATCTGTTTGACTGATTCTTTCTCTTTCTACTCGATTTGGATGGCATATCCATCACATGGATGTGAAGAGTGATTTTATTCATGGTGATATATCTAAATAAATTTTCATGGAACAACCTTATGATTTTTGTTGGGTATGTGTTATATTATTTGCATGTGTGTGTGTGGGTGCGTCAGATTCGACAACTGCGTCTAACGATCCCAACTTCCTTCGGTCCTTGTGTTGCATGCACTGGGTTCTTTCCTGGGAGGATCCCAAGGTGGGCCAATTTTGCCCCCCCTAGTTACGCGCAACTTTCGGAGCAGCGCCCCAAAATTTTGTTTTGGGGCAGTTTTTGCTATTTTAGCTGATTTTGCTATTTTTAGCAGTTTTCTAAATTAATCATGGATTAATGGATTAGGGTTTTGGTATCTACAGAATACCTAAAATATTGTATATATTGTATGGTGAATGGTGAATGGTGAAATTAATACAATGAAGAGTTGAAAGGTGCGACACAAAGGAAGGCTTGTTTTCTCCTAGTTAAGGGTTTCTAGCATAAATATATATGTACTATGTGTATGAGCCATTGATTAATTTATGTTTTTCTTAAGAATCTGTATGCATTGCTTTACTTCACAGGTTTAAAACTTACATGTGGTATCAGATCTCTTTTTTGGCTTCAGGGGGATTCCTTTGTTGTTGAGGGCTTGGCTAGGTCTTGATAGATCAAGTTTATCTTGGGTCTGTGATCAATCTTAGTTTAGTGGGAGATTTTGCAGTTGTGATTAGAGTGTAGAAAGGGGAATGGTGATCTCTTCTAGAATCGATATAGAGAAGTTCAATGGTACAAACTTTGAGCTATGGAAGCTCAAGATCGAGGACCTTCTTGTAGACAAATAACAATGGATCATTGTGGATCCTGGTACACAGCCTACTAGTTCACATTCTACTATCACACAATCTACTAGTACAAAAACTAATAGTACACCACCTACTGGTATGTTGAAGGAATATTGGGAGAAGTTGGACAGAAGAGAAAGGAGTATTATTCGACTATGCCTGGCATATTCGGTGTTGTTGAATGTCTCAGGAGAATATACAACCAAAGAACTATGGGATAAGTTAGGGAATTTGTATCAATCAAAGTAGGTGGTAAAGAAGTTGTTTCTTCGAAAGAAGTTGTATCATCTTAGGATGGAAGATGGAGATTCTTTGAAAGAACATCTAAATGCCTTTAATACTCTGGTAAGTCAATTGGTATCTATTAATATTATGATTACAGAAGAAGATAAGTGTATTACTTTGTTATGTTCTTTGCCAAACTCTTGGGATAATATGGTTGTAGAAATTGGTAGTACCACTCAATCTACATTGAAGTATGAGGATGTAGTTGCATCCTTGTTATCTGAATAGATGAGGTGGAAAAACATGGATAGTCAGAGAACATATGCTTTATTTTTAAGAGGTCCTACCCAAGACAGGAATCTCAATAAGTCTTCGAAGGGGAGATCTAAATCTATAGGTAGATCTAAGTCTCAAGGAAAATATTTGAGGAAATGATGGAAGTGTGGTAAAATAGGGCATTATGAGAAATATTGCAAGTCTAAGAAGGTTGAAAAACCAAAGGGATATGATAATACCTCTTCCACAGAGGAGAAAACCTCCACTGAAGAAGGAGGTTATGTTTACCTAGCATCTACAAGTACACATGCAGACCATGGTGTATGGTTAATCGACTTGGGTGCGTCATATCATATGACTTCTCACAGGGAGTGGTTCTATGAATATGAAAAATATGATGGTGGTGATGTATTCTTAGGAGATGACTAGACAAACAAAATCATGGGATGTGGAAGGGTTAATTTGTTGCTAAACGATGGAAGGATTAGAACTCTCTCTAGGTTTCTGCACATTCCAAAACTAGCTAGGAGCCCAATATCTGTAAGCACGCTGGATGATGCAGGAGTGGATAATGTATTGGGAAAGGGAACTTGGAAGATGATACGAGGAGAAATGTTGTTGATGAGGGGAGTTCGGTGTGGAAATCTATACAAGTTGTTCAGAAGAACTTATACTAATGGGTGTAACAATTATGTTGTTCATGAGCAAAGAAATAAAGAATTCAAGACCAATAATGTCCTTGGAAAAAAGACCATGTTGTGGCATCAAAGACTGGGGCACATCAGAGAAAAGGGCCTTCGAAAACCACATAGTAAAGGTATGATTTAAGGTATGTCAAATTGCACTCTGGATTTTGATTTATGTGAACATTTCATATATAGTAAACATAATTGAGTAATATTCCCATCTAGTGCTACAAGAGAAAAGGGGATCTTAGAGTTTATACACAATGATGTGTTTGGACCTGTGCCTATTCCATCACTAGGTAAATCTATGTATTATGTTTCATTCATAGATGATTTCTCAAGGAACACATGGATTTATTTTCTTAGAAAGAAATTTGAGGTATTTGATAAATTTAAAGAGTTTAAGGCTTTGGTAGAAAATCAGACAGAGAAGAAAATAAAGCTATTGAGGACAGATAATGGTGGAGAATTCTACAAAAATGAATTCGAATAATTATGTAATAAATGTGGTATAGAAAGGAAAAAGACTACTCCATACACAACTCAACAGAATGGAGTTGTAGAAAGGATGAACATGACACTGATGGAAAAAGCAAGGAGCATGCTTAGTGGTGCCAAGTTAGGACAAGAATTCTAGGAAGAGGTAGTGGGTATGACATGTTACCTGGTCAATCGATCACCCTCATAAGTGTTGGATGATAAAAATCCACACAAGGTATGGAATGGTAAGAAACCCTCTCTTGAACATATCAGAGTGTCTGGTTGTGATGCTTATGTACATGTTCCAAAGGAAAATAGGAGTAAGATGGATAATAAAGCTGAAAAGTGTATCTTTATGGGTTATAAAGATGGCGTGAAAGGTTATAAGCTTTCGAATCCAGAAACTAAGAAGACTGTTTACAATCAGGATGTTGTTTTTAGAGACGTAAAAGATGTTTCCAAATAGGAATTCCTACCAAGGCAAGAAGAACCTAAGAAAATAGAGTTTGATTTGGATGATGAAAAATATGAATCATCTGAAGAAGATGAAGTAGAAGAAGAAGAACCTCATACCCCAATATTGAGGAGATAAGTGAGGTAAAGAAGGAAACCAAAAAGGTATAGTCCACCTAATTTGCATTCTAATCTTTCTTTATCTCTTACTAATAATGATCCCAGAACTATCAGGGAAGTAGTGAATTCAGAGGATAGTAAACTCTAGAAGAAGGCCATGGTTGAAGAAATGTATTCCTTGGATAAGAATGAGGCATGGGATATAGTTGAGTCGCCATCTGGAAGAAAATGTGTCGGTATCAAATGGTTGTTTAAGAAGAATTTTAATGCAGAAGGAAAAGTGGAGAAATACAATGCTCGGTTAGTAGCAAAAGGTTATTCCCAGGTAGAGGGAATTGAATTTGGTGATATTTTTTATCCTGTTGCTAAGTTAACTTCTATTATATTTATTTTATTTATTGTTGTTGCTTTTGATCTTGAAGTGGAATAGATGGATGTGAAGACAACATTCCTACATGGGGATCTGGAAGAAGAAATCTACATGAAGCAACCATAAGGCTTTGTAGTGAAGGGAAAGAAAGAGTTGGTCTATAAGCTAAAGAAGTCACTATATGGTCTGAAGAAATCACCTAGGATGTGGTACCAAACATTTGAAACATACATCCTTGGATTGGGATTTGTGAGAAGTAGGGTTGATCATTGTGTATATTCCAAGCAGGTTGGTAATCATCTCATTTATGTAGTGTTGTATGTTGATGACATGTTGTTGGTAGGAAATAACATGGATGTTATCAAGCAGGTGAAATCATAGCTATCCTCCAAATTTGACATGAAGTATCTCATTGCTGCTAACTTCATTCTGGGAATGGAGATTAAAAGAGATCATGCAAATAGGAAACTCTGGTTGAATCAAAGAAAATATGTTGAGATGATATTGCAGAGGTTTAATATGCATGGAAGTAAACCAATCAAGGTTCTTATTCCTATAGGTGTAAAGTTATTTTTAAATCAGTGTCCCAAGACATAGGAAGAAGAAGAGGACATGTCCCATGTTTTGTATGCGAGTGAAATTTGCAGTTTTATGTATGCAATGGTCTGTACTAGACTAGACATTGCACATGCAGTGGGAGTTTTGAGCAGGTATATGTCAAAACCAGGGAAGGAGCATTGGACAAAATTAAAAAGGGTCTTCAGGTATTTTTGTGGCACTACCAATTATGGATTGTGCTACCAAGGAAGACCAGGATTGGACATAGTGGTGGACATACATGGGTTTGTTGATGCAGATTGGGTTGGAGATCTAGATCGAAGAAAATCCACAAGTTGGCATATGTTTAACCTATTTGGAGGAGAAATTAGTTGGATGAGAAAAAGACAGGTTGTAGTGGCACTCTCAACTACATAAGTTGAATACATGGAAGTCACTCATGCAAGCAAGGAAGAAATATCATTACAGAGATTGTGTTCAGGTATTAGGTTGGTGAAAAAAGTAGTGAGATTAGAGTGTGACAGTCAGAGTGCAATATTCCTAGAAAATAACCCTTCTTATCATTCGAAGAAAAAGAATATTGATGTTCAGTACACCACTTTGTGAAATACATGGTTGAAGAAAAGAAGGTGTTGTTGGAAAAGGTTGACACTTTGAATAATGTTGCAGATTCATTGACAAAGTCTATGAGAACAAAGAAGTTCTACTGGTGTAGAGTAACAATGGGCATTGATGCCCTGGATTGTTTACTATGTAATCCTATGAAACCTTATATGCAAAGAAAAAAACAAGTGGGAGAATGTTGGGTATGTGTTATATTCTTTGCATGTGTGTGTGTGGGCGTGTCAGATTCAAAAATTGCATCTGACGATCCCAACTTCCTTTGCACTTTTGTGTCATTTGCATCGGGCGTTTTCCTTTGGGGGTCCCATGGGGGGCCAGTTTTGGCCCCTTTGGTTACGCGTAGCGTTCGGGGCAGTTCCTCGAAATTTGTGTTTTGGGCGGTTTTTGCTATTTTACCGAATTTTTCTATTTTTAGTGGTTTTCTAAATTAATATCGGATTAAGGGATTAGGGTTTTGGTAGCTACAGAATACCTAAAATATTGTATATATTGTATGATGAATGGTGAAATTAATACAATGAAGATTTGAAAGGTGAGACACCAAGGAAGGTTGGTTTTCTCCCTGTTAAGGGTTTCCAGCATAAATCTCTATGTACTATGTTTATGAGCCATTGATTAATTTTTGTTTTACTTAAGAATCTGTATCCATTTCTTTACTTCAAAAGTTTAAAACTTACAGTTTTGTGACTGATTCTACCCTATTTTTTTGATTCAAGAAGTCTCTCTATGGTTTGAAGCAAGCTCCCCAAAATTAGTATGCTAAGATCGACTTGGTTTCAAACATTATGAATTTGATAAAATCTTATGTGTACTCCATACTAACGGAAACACTTTGATTATTGTTGTATATTTTTATAACCTTTTGATAATTGGAAATAACATTGATCTCTTTCTTAGATTGGAGAAGAAATTTATTGACTCTTTTAACATGACATATCCATGCATTCTACATTATTTTTTGGGTCTTCAAGTATTACCATTGTTTGATGGTTTTTTTATTTCTCAATCTAAATATGTAATGGATATTTTGACATGTTTTAAGATGGAAGATTGTAAGCCATGTGCTACTCCTTTTCAATATGGATTAAATATGAGTTAAACTTGTCAAACTCCAAAAAGTCAATGCTACACTCTATCGAAAATTGGTCAACAATATCATTTATCTTACTCACAGTCGACCTGACATTTCCTTTGTTGTTAGTGAGGTTTCTCAATTTATGCAGGATCCTAGATAAAACCACTGTAAAGTAGTCAAAAGAATTGTCTGTTATCTCAAGGGTACCACTCATTTTGGTATCAAGTATTATCAAAGTTCAAATTCATTGGTCGACTTACCGACTATGACTAGGTTGGTGACAATGATGATCAGAAGTCCACTTCTAGCTATGTGTTTCGCTTCAGCATTGGACCATTAGTATGTTTGTGCAAGAAATATAAGGTAGTCTCCTTATTGAATACATAAGAAGAACATCGTGGTCTCATCCATGCAAGTACAAAGGAAGCTTGGATTCACCAAGTTCTGTGCGAAATTGGATTTCTTATTCAGAGCTTGACTGCAATCTGTTGTGACAATCAGAGTGTCATCCAAGTTGTTGAAAACCTTGTTTCCCACAATAAGATGAATCATGTTGAAATCCATGCTCTCTATTTGATATAGTTGGTTCATGATAATGTTGTCTCTCTTGTCTATTGCAAAAGAGATGATATGGTAGATAATATATTCACTAAGCCAGTATTTGAAGTTATATTTATCAATCTTTGTATGATTCTTGGGATTCATGAAGATGAAATTGTGGGGGGGGTGTCATACTAACGTAATTTCACATCCTCAATCCTAAGAGTCATGTGTTGATCGAGGGGTGTTGGAACATCAAGTTCTGATGGTTCATCACACTTCTCATGGAATCATTCAGTGAGGTGGTCGACCTATATCTAGAAAAATCGATGGGGAAATCAACTAGATCTCTACATCATTTGATCGAGTAGTCGACAGGCCTATCATTTGGAAAATCGACCAACAATAAAATTCAATTGATTAGTGTATCGACCAACTGATCAATCAACTACGAGTTGAACAAATGTATGGTCGGGTCAAGCATCATTTTCAATCTGACTAGACAATACAGATATGGCAGATTCAACCCTAACCACCGACGGTTATATGTGGACAAGATCTTCCTGATTCCAAGGAAGTTGGTTAGATATTGAATTTATAAATAACATACCCGATGGTTCATTATCATCGTGCCTATATTTTTTTGTGTACAATATATCCAATATGCATTGTGATGTTTTGATCACAATGTGTTTTGCTTAAGTGTTGTAACGGTGTCTTTAGACACCACCCTTTGTCTTCTAAAAGTTATTTCTCTTTGATTATATATAGTTCTATTTATCTATTTTGTATCACTTTACACCCAATCCCCAACAACAACAAGGAAAAGGAAACAAAACCACAAGGAAGCACTTGGTAAAAATACAATAAAATTGTTAAATAAAGAGAGGTCTTAGTCAGTACTTAACATTTTTTGAGATGACTTATGAACCCAAATTTGCAATCCCACCCATGCACGAGGAAAAAGTGAGGATACCTTGAATGAATTTGGGGTTTCTCACTTCCTTGAGACAAGTGGCATAGAATAGATGAGTTGTCATCCTTACACCTACCGAACGTAAAGTGTTTCCAAGACAAGCCACAATGCAATAAGATCAAGCACCAAAAAAAAAAAAAAACAAGCACCGTGCAAAATGAGAAGAGGGAGATGAAGGTGAACAACAGGTAAAATAAAATGAAATTACAAGCATTGTTATTGAAAAAACAACAAAATTGTCAAATAAGAAGAGGTATCAATCACCACATAACTCTTTTGAGATGGAATGCAATCCTAACTATGCACAAAGAATAAGTGAGGAGACCTTGAATGAATTTGGGGTTTCCAAATTCCTTGAAACAGGTGTTACAAAATAAATGAGTCACTATCCCTACACCTACCAAAAACATGGGGTTGATAAGATATGCCAGAAGACAAGAAGACCAAACACTAAATGAAACACAAGGAAAACACCATGCACAATGAGAAGAGGAAGATGGAATTGAACAATAAAATGAAAGTAACACAAATTTGTGAACTAAGGAGAGGTCTTGGTCATCACTTAACTTTTTAAAGATTACTTACAACTTCAAATTAACAGGCTTTCCTCTGCACAAGGAAGAAGTGAGGAGACCTTGAAATTTTTTGGGTTTCCCACATCCTTGAGATGCGTGGCATGGAATAAATGACTCACCATCCTTACACCTACCAAAATATGTGTTTGAAAACAAAAGCCAAAAGGAAAGAAGACCAAAAACTCAATCTCTCTTGTATAAGGAAAAAGGATCACCCAAGAGTCTTAAAGTGAACTTCTAATGCCCACAAGTGAATTGAAATTTATATATTCAAGAGGTAAGTTGGTCATTCACACTCACATTAATATTAAATATAGAAATTACATTATTCATGTTCATATTCATATAGGAAAAGGATAGTTTCTCCCATCCCCCAATCTGTGTTGGAATTGCTCTTAATTATGATTTAATTAAAGGACATATGTAGTTCTTGTAATTTATTTATGGCTATAGTTATATACATTTTTTACTTATGACTTGAGTTCCACTTTTGAGGAAAATAAATAAATTCATATAAATACTTGTGTGTGAGGATCCCTAATTGCACTTGTTGTTGTAGTTGTTGCATCAACTTCAAGAGAATACATGCCTTTTCACCTAGACACAAGTGTATGATATTGCAAGAGATGTACATGCCATTAAATAAAAAATAGTTACAAATACCTTACAGTTATGTTTACTAATTATTTTTCAATCGTAAAAATTGTATACATAATCATTGAAAATAAAAATAAAAAGCATTTTACTAACCTCATTCAAGAAACTATCTTGAACAAGAGCCTTTGTCAAGACATAATTAGTACATTCGCAATGAAAACATCGATGCCAAACAACTAGGTTGGAACCAAAATAGCCATCCTAACTAGATGTCATGCATGGTCTATAATCAATGAGGCATGAAGGACCTACACCTATGGTGTAACATCATCTAATGATGGATCTAGATGAGATGTTTCTACAAACATAATATGTTTAATCAAACTACATGTTAGGAACGATATCACAATGTTAGTAGCCTAAACCTTGTCTCCAAGCTGAGGTGGTTTGGGAGGGGGATGGTTAGGAATACACGTAGGATTAGGTGACCCTCTCAATGGGTTACACCCAACGCTTACTTGATCTTGAACATAACCAAGACTAACCCCATATAATTCACCAATGTCAAAATAATTGACGTGGAGACCCATAATAAACTCAAACCATTAGCCCCCGGGGGGCAGCTCAATTGGCAAGTGCGGTGATATAGCGTGTTATGTACGATGAGGTTTCAAGTTCAAATCCCCCCGACTTACCCGTGCCTGCGGAAGGGGCATACGTATGGCACCTGGAGGTTATAGTGGTAGCGGTCGGAATCGACCCCGTGTCACACGAGTACGAGACCGACCCAGTTGCCGATTCCACCAGCATAAAAAAAATAAACTCAAACCATTAATTGTGAAGAAAGTATAAGGGAACCTCCTTGTTATTACATGGAGGTTTATCAAATACCATAAACAACCTATTCATCCAATCAAGTTTCCATGGCTAGAATGTGCAACAGTCCATGCAAAGATGCATCTTTCTTGAATTAGGGGGTTGGTTGGTTCTAGGGTTAATAAGCAATTGAAGAATCATTTATTTGGTTATAAATTGTTTTTCACGTGTTCCTTACTAATATCAATTGAGTAGTATTCTCTCATCCTAACCCTAGATTTTGATAAATCAGATAAGTGACCAATGAAATATGAGATCGCTCTCTAGTGCTCCTAAGCTCACTAATTTAGTTTCTGAGTTCATCTAAACAATGATAATTTTTTGTGTATAGGGCTTGTGGAGGATAGAGTTTGGTTTTGGATCAAGATTTTGCTTCATATTGAAAAATAAAAACTACAATTACACACTAACACAATATTTAAAAACAATAAAAACATGATGTAAATTTCTATAATTTATCAAATATAAAAATAAGATTTCTAATAAAAAAAAATTAAAAATGAGAATTCCTGTAAAAAAAATGTTGAGCATCCATGATGTCAATGTCCCTCCTACTTATCTTGGTTGAGATTGTGCCAAATTAATAATAACACACTCACAATTAGAATGAAAAAGTAAGAAGAAAATAACATAAGTCGAAAGAAAAATGAAGAAATATAATCACCATATTTTTACGCTTAGAAATGCATATGTATTTTTAACACATGCACAATTTAGAAATGTTCATGCTTTTTAAACGCATGCATGCTATTTTCATTAATAAAACCAATATGAAAAGTTAGTTCCATGAGACAATTGCCTACATGGGACTTTCGTAAAGGCCCAAACTATTTAAATAAGGGTTACATGGCAACTCAGTCCCTGCCGAGTTAGTTGGGAAATACATGTTGAAAAATGAAACTTAATATAACTAAATGCACAAGTAATGAATATTTTTTGTCAAAAGATAATAATTGAGGGTTGTTTGTTATTCAAAATGTATAATGAACCGTAAGTTGAATGGAATTATAATATTCATAAATATAATATAAATATAATAATAAATAATATATTAGATAATAAATATAATAATGCAAAATCATAAATACATAGTACAACTTTTTATATTTAGATGTGGTGATTGGTGAAATTCATTGATTATGTAATTAATTCTACATATTGAAAGACATGAAGGGAGCAATAACACTTCAATTCTATCAACCAATTCGAAATGAGAAAACAAATATTTTTATTATATTCAAAAATTTATATTTGTTTTCCTATGTTAAACATTACATTCCATACACAAATTTATAGTAAAAGGAAAATTAATGTCACATCAATGTCACATCAAAAGAAAACTCATTGCTATAGTCCCATGGCAGGGACTAATAAGAACACATTTATATTTCTAAAGCACACACTTTCCTAAAAATCATAATGAGTATGTACCTACTGTAATTAAAAAAGGAAACAACTTTATGCATATTCCCTTATAATAACTTAACATGTGTGTCACTTCTTTTGTGGAACAACTAACAAACTCACGATGCTTTCAGTACATTTGAAATTTGATCCAACAATAGAGTAGGAAAAGGATATGATTAATCATACATGTGAAATTTGAAAGTGATTGACTTGACATAGATTAGGAAAAGGATATGATTAACCATGCATAGGTATTATGGTGACGTGACCATACCTTTATTATGAAAGTTAAGTATTTTTAATTATTTTTTAAATAATCTAACAAATAATGAAAATTAATCCCATCATTTTTCTCATTTAATTACATTATTTTCAAGTTATAAAAAATAGAGATAATTTTAACTACAACGCGTAACAAAAAAATATTAATATGTCAAATCACATCATTACAATTATGTTAAATATTTCAACACAATATATCAAATCACAACAAAACTATTTAGTAATATTTAATTTAATTCCATGTGTATATTATCAAGTGGAAGAAGATTAAAGCTCTCATTTTAAGGCTTGATTTGCGAAAAGCTTATTACTGTATTGACTGGTGTCAACTTAGATTGATTCTTCTCAAAGTGGGCTTGGGTATCCAATTAACAAATTGGATTATGTCTTGTGTAACTTCTTCATGCTTCGATGTCTTAGTAAATGGATAACCTTCAGAATTCTTCAGAAGCGAGGGGGGTTCATCAAGGCTGCTCACTTTCCCCCCTACTATTCATTCTTATGATGGAGAGACTCAGCTTATTATTGAAGAAAGTACCTACTGAAGGAGTGATCTCAGGTATAAATGTTTCTAGAGTGACTAAAATTTTTCACTTTCTCTTTGTAGATGACGTTCTTATTATGTCAAAGGCGAGTCTTTTTGAGTGGAAGCATATAAAATCTATCATTGATCTCTTTTGTAGTGCTACGAGAATCACAGTAAGTCAGCCAAAAACAACTGTTATTTATGAGGGTCTCAATGACCTGGAACTATCTCCGTTCAAATCTCTCCTTGCATTTTCTTTCAGCAAACTTTTAGAGGGTTTCATGTATTTGGGGTATTACTTAAAGAGTGGTCCAAGCTAAGAAACATAATGGGGCTGTCTAGTTTCAAAGTTTTCTCAGAAAATTTTGGGTCGGTATAACCAGTGGCTCTCTTTAGAAGGAAGATACATTCTCATTAAATCTATCCTGGAAGGCCAACCGGTCTTCTGGATGTCTATGGAATCCTTACCTCGCTCTATCCTCAATAAGATTCATAAATTTATTTTTCATTACTTATGGAATGGCCAGTCAGACTCTTGTCAGTATCATCTACGAAGATGGGATCTTCTCGCCAGACCAAAAAAACTGGGGGGTGGGGGTTTCGTAACCTCTATAATTTCAATTTAGCCATTAATGTTTCAACTCTATGGAGACTTCTAATGCATCAAATCATTTGGCACCAGATTGTTTTGGACAAGTATTTAAAATCTTCTTCTCTTGTTAATTGGCTTGGACAACCTCAGCATAATCAGTGTGAAGTCTCGAGGCTATGGTTAAGTCTACTCAGATCATTGTTGGTTATTCTTCACTGGCTCTGTTGGAAGCCAGGGGATGGGTGTCATATATCCATAGGAAGAGACATGATTCTTGGCTTGGGGGATCAAGCACGACTTAGTGTGGAACTTATGCAGACTCTAATCGACAACCAAATCACTACATTAGCCCATGCCACAAAATTTTTAAATCCATTTACCTTGACAGAAGTTTGGAAATCCAACGTTGATTTGAATCTGACAAATCCTCGTGCGACTGAGTGGAGTTCATAGATTGTTTATTTTAATAAAGCAGGAGTAATTATGAGGGGGGACCAATCCAACTTGCTTCTTTGTTCTAGAGGGGACGGTTCATGTGTGCTTTCCATAAAAAACTACTATGATGCTCACATTTCCACCTTCAAATTTCCTGTCAGCCAAGGTTGGAAATCAAGTTTGTGGAAGCGAAAAGTTCAACAGAAGATTATTCTTTTCTTCTAGCTGGAAGTGGTGAACATGTTGCTCACATGGGACAACCTACAGTCAAAAGGTTGGATCGGTCCAGGTTACTGTCTTATGTGCAAGAGTCATGATGAAGACATTCCACATCTCTTTATTCATTGTCCGTTTTCAAAGGAGGTATGGTATCATTGTTTACAGATGCTAAATTTGAGATCCTAGTGGTATGGAAATACTCTTAATGAGTGTATGGACGAGTGGAATAAAAGGCCTAAATATTAAAAAAAAACTCCCTTTGCTAGTCTGCTGGCACATTTGGTTGGATCGTAACAAAATCCTCTTTGAAGGAAAGAACCCAACAGCAAGGGTGACTGCCCACATGGCCTTGGGCGCTTTTGGGAATGTTTCCATGAACAAAAAATAACAGAATTTAAGAATAAATTCTATAAATAGGGTAAATGGATGTTCAATGGCCTTTTTTGATGGAGCGGCGAAGGCAGGTGGCACAAATTGTGCGGCAGGTGGTGTTATTAAGTCATGCTCATCGATGGAATATAAATGGTTTTTAAATTGTGGGGCCAGAACAAACAACAAAGCGGAGATGATGGGAGAGTGGGCTGCTCTTATTATTTCCAAGCATTTAGATATCAGTGATATTCAGTTATTCGGTGACTCAAAAGTAATAATTGACTTGTTAATAAAAAAAGCAAACCTCTGGGCCATAAATATTGAAGGATGGAAAAATAAAACTAATGATTTGGCCTCCACCTTCAAGATTATTCACTTTCATCACATTTACAGAGAGAAAAATCTGGAGGCAGATCTTTTATCTAAGAAATCCCTACCGACTATGAGTGGAAGACTTTTTTATCATTCTTGGGACGGATCTGTTGCTGGAAATGTCCAACATTTTGATATTTTCTAACTGCATAGTTTAAGGAGGGTTTCTCTGTATTGTTTAGCATAGGGTTGTGATGTTTAGTTCTTTTGAGGAGCTATCTTGTTTTGTATTGATTGTGATGGTCGTTGTATGGAGGATCTATCTCATCCCTCTTTTAGAGAGATTGGTAGACTTTTTTCCCATTGGAACAAGCATTATTTGTCAGGGTCTCTATGAAAAATTATATTATTAATATAATTAGTGTGAATTTTCTGTGGGAAAAAAAAGTGGAAGACATTGAAAACCCCCAAAATTACATTAATTATGCCTAGAAGGAAACTGAAAATCCCCAAACTTACATTAATTATGCCTAGAAGGAAACTGAAAATCCCCAAACTTACATTAATTATGCCTAGAAGGAAACTGAGAATACTATATTATGTTCAAAACGCTGTGAATATTTCCAAAGAGAAGGAATACATTGAAAATCCCAAACTTAGATCAATTATACGAGGAAAAGTGAAAATATTTATTCTATCTTTAGGGAAGCATGGGATTTCAAGCCTCCCTAAACTTTTAACCATGAAAATCAAGATGTTATATTAGAACTTAGGTACCCAAGACATTATTTTAGAACTTAAGCTCTATTATCCAAGGTAGGTTTAATAATCAGTTACAAAATTTTGTGGGATAAAGAATCTTCTTCCATTCAACTATTTGACTAGTAAAGTCTATAACGATATACATACCCTACCCCCTTTGGATTTGAACTTGTGACCTTTGAGGATTAAACACATATTATTAACCATTAGGCCCACTTGGGCTATAGGTTTTTAAAAAGTCATTTTTTTAAATTTTAAAATAAAAAAACTCATTTACATTAAGCAATGTTAATTAAGTCAAAGGCGTTTTTAAGGCAGAAGCAACTCAAAAAAACTTTATGGGAGACTGAACCAAACAGTTGGCAGACATGCTTTGGCAGAAAAAGGCAATGGTCCTTCTTTTCCAACTTCACTTCTTCCGTGATAAATATCGGGATTGAACACAAGTTTAGAAAAGCATGGAGTGCAAGGTTACAATTGGCGAGTCTCAATGAAATGTAAAATAGTGCATGCAATACTTTGTTTTATTTTGATTCTTAATTTGATATAAAAGATATTAATGGAATTGATAATTAGATTAGTTTTACTTTTTGGGTTTGTGGGGTTTCATAAACATTTGGCTAGAAATTAGAAGGATAGTTGGAAATTTAGATTTTAGTTGTTGAGATCATATATTCTAGTTGTCTTGTGGTTTTTGAGGAGATTGAATGGATTTTTACATTAAAAAATGTGATTTAAACAATGTAAATTTGTGATTTGGTGAATGATTGCATTTCTGAATTCTACCAAAAAAGTAAATAACGTAAAATGTTTAGATTTCCTAATTATTGATGATTACCCCAAAATAACTTAAATCAAAACATTTATTGTCATCTTCAATATATAATCTCAACCATGAAAAATATGCAATTACAATCATCCTTCTAAATTTCTAACCAAATTTTAACAAAACTCATTTAAAAAAACTTACTAAAAAATTAAAATCGAAAACATTACATGCAAATTTATAATTTATAAACAAATATAAATGTAATCCATGTTTTTTTTTCACCTTTCAAAATAAACAACCTTTTAAAAATAGTTGCCAATTTCATTGCAAAATTAATATTTCAAAATAATGTAAAATAAATTGTATAATTGGTTTATGTATTTTATTGTAGAATGCCAATTACTAGGCTTTCCATTATTGCATATGTTATATGTTGGTCATGTTTTAGCATATATCTTTTCTCAGCTATGGTAGCTTTATTAGTCCCTGTCGAAGGCGTAGAGGGACCATATTGATCGATAATTCGTTAATTTCATATTAATATGTCCTTTGACTATAAATTTCTGCATCATCTCTATTGTTCGAACTAGAGAACTAAAAACATTATTTTTTATATAATAAAAAAAACCTTATATGTCATCATCTCATTGGAGAATAGATTCAAAGTCTTATTGCCAGCTTCACTATTCCCAATGTTTTAAATGTTTAGATATCCAAAGTTTTGAGCATTGACAGTCTTTTTTAATTTTTTAATTTTTATTGAAATGTTTACATACTTAAAGTTTTGAGAATTGACGCTCTTTTTTAATGTTTTTATTATTTCAATTTTTATTGAAATGTTTACATACCGAAATTTTTGAGCATTGACACTCTTTTTGAGGTACTTGAATAGGCTTGACAACTTAAATGTTTACATAGAGCGAGGCCCTTAAACAAGCTGGACAACTTAAATGTTTACTTAAATAGGTCTATCATAGTACATTTTTCCTCGAATTGTTCCATATAATGTTGCAGTGAATCTGAACAATATTGTTGTCCATCGCCACTCACATAGCCATCATATGTTTCATACTTCTTCTATGCTTGGAATGCAATTTAATCATTATTGAAGATACATATATTGTTTATTGTTTCATTGGTTGCTGCTTGTTTGTTTGTTCGTTGGTTGTTGGTTGTTGTTGTTTGGTTCAAATTTGCAAGGTTGAGATCCTTCAGCTGTAGTTGGACATGTTGGTGCTTGTTGATTACTTTTGTTTGCTTCAACTTTGCAAGGTTGGAGTCCTGCACTCGCAGTTGGAGTTTTTTTTTCACTTTGTAGGGTTCAATTCCTGCACTCACAATTGGACCTGCGATTCTGACGTTCATCATTGCTGAGTAAGTTTCGATACCATAGTTTCATTCGTATTTGTTCTTTTTTGTTTACTATTAATGGTTTGCAAGTAAGAATGTTTAAATATTTCCACTCACATGGTTATCATATGTTTCATATTTCTTTTATGCTTGGAATGCAATTTAGTCATCATTGAAGATACATATATTCTTTATTGGTTTAATGGTTGTTGCTTGTTCACTAGTTCATTGGTTGCTGCTTCATGTTGTTTGGTTCAATTTTGTAGGGTTGAGGTCCTGCACCTGCACTTGGACCTGTTCGTTCTTGCTCATTGGTTTGTTTCTTGCTTCTTTCTTTTGTTTTCTTTGACTTTGCAAGGTTGGGGTCCTGAACTGATAGTTGGAGCTATTTTTTGCACATGTTGTCCCTTGACAAAGTTTTGAGGATTCTTGGTCATGTTTGACCTAATTTTGGGACTTCGACAGGTTGTCAAAGATGGAGTGCAAGATGAAGCGGAGATCATAGGATCTCGGCCCCTTTTAGGGCCCTTTTTGGGATTCTAGATTATGTAATGGGTATGGTATGTCGGCCCATGGGTTTACCCATGTTTAGACCTATTTTGTAAAGTACAAATATATGTCTAGGCGATGTAAGGAAGGGAATCTATGTGAAGTTAGGCCGATGAGCTAAGTGTTGAGTGCTAAGTGCAAGTGTGGATTGTAGATGCTTTGTGCATACTGTGTGAGACTTGCAGAGCTAAGTGCAAGTGGTTTTAACAGACTGTGGAAGGCTTTGTGTTGTAATGCAAGGAAGGAAGATCTAGCGAGTTGCACAGATATCCTATCCTCTGCGGAGTGGGACTTGGATGCTATGTGCCTATAAGAATCTTGACCCAAGATAATAAAGAAGAGAAGAATTGGTGGATGTAGCCCCAGGGTAGGGGTGAACCACGTACATGATGTGTTGCTCTACTTTGTGTGATGTATTGATGTGTTTATGTGTTTACTTTATTAGTGCCTTAACATAGAGGAATGATAGATAGATATGTAAATTTTCTATTCTTAATAGTATGGATGAATACTATATCTGGCCTATATGGAGGTGCTTAAGTACTTGAATATGGTAGATATGAATGGATACTGTGCTTTGTTGTAATTAGGGTTTAACTGCGTTGTAACTAAGAAATGAATATTGATAAATGTTAGCTATTGAGTGCTCTGTTAAGTGATCAAAATCACGGATCTATGTCTCAGCTAAGGTTGCAGACACTGGAGTCCTGCAACCACCCCTGCCTCTACCTTGAGTGAGACTTCATCTTCTTTGTAGGTGTTGCCGAAAGGGTCGATAGTTAGGGTTTTGTTGGTGTGTTGTTGTAGCGTTGAACCCGGGGTCTGCCCCTATGCCAACAAATGGTTCCATTACAGGGACCTGAAACTGTGATTGTTGGGAACTGAGGAAAAAGAAGATTTGTGCAAAGATCTGACCTGAAATTGTGAAATATCTGTGCATAGATCTGTCGCTCTAGTGTGTAGTATGTGAAGCTCTATGCTAAGAAAAGAAGTTTGATCTGAAGAAAATAAGTAATATCTAAACGCTTTGTGCTCTGATAGAGGTAAGAATAGTGAAAAGTTTTAGATCTAGAAGCTTCGTGCTCTGTAGAAGTGAGATAAGTGGAAATTTTTGTTTCTAAAGTATGAATCTAGGTATGTTTGATAAGATTTGTCCTAGCTTGGAAACTAGGGAACTTATAGAAGAAAGAATATTTGATATGAGTACATCTGATAAGAATAATGAAAGATATGTTATACCTATGCATAGAAAGAATGTTTAGACTAATGAGTGGATGTAGGACCCTAGAAAGAATTTGTTGCGGGTTAATTACCATGATCCTACTGCACAGTACAGGAAGGGTTGGGGATCATTTAAAAGAAAGAGAGGATTAACCCTCTGTTACAGTTGCATAAGATCGGGACATCTAGCTAAGGAATGCCCTCATAGAAGACCTAGTTGCCTCTGTGTCAAAGCTATGGACCATGAAGTATTGGATTTCCCTAGAATGATTGCTAAGGTTGAAAGGATGAATATGAGACAAGAAGACCATGAGAGAGGTCAAGAAATTGAGATTATGACAAAACCCCAGAAAGAATCAGAAAAACTATTGCTACAGATGAAAGGAACCTTGAATGACTACCGACATATCAACTTATCAGAGATATTCAAAGAAAAAGAGTGCATTGAAGAGAGAATATGAGACTTCAACATTGACTACGTTCTGGATGAGGAAAAATAGGTCAATATCATGACAAAAAGAACTTGGAAACTTTTAGGTGAGCTTGCTATGATTCCTTCACTGGGAGGAATAAGATTATTCAAAGGAAAATTGATAACCCTATGTGGAAGACTTACCCAAATATCCATGAGTGCTCATGGAACTTCGATAGAGGAAGAATTTGAAGTTGTTAAATTTATTGAGAATAATGCTCCATTTTCTATGTTACTAGGAAAACCATGGATTGAAAAATATCAGGCTAGAAGGAAAGAAGAAGAAGTCTTAGAACATAAGAAGAAAGAGTTGATAGATTTCATGACTAGGAGGATCGCACACTTGATTGAAGAACAAGAGAACCGAGCGAAGCTATCTAAAACCAGAAACTTGGATGTCGAAGTAATAAGAACATTAGAAGACCCACAGAAGACTGAAGTACCTATTCCAGATACAGAGGAAGTATTAACCCTAATTTCTAGGAAGGAATCTCACTAGCGCGAAGTTACTATGACAAAAGAAGGTAAGAATCAGAATGGAAAAAGGAATTTTGAGACGAGGCTCACTGGAAAAAAGGCTATAAAACTAAGTAAGAAGAGAGCTAAGCTTGAACAGTTACAGAAGGTTCTAGAGGGAACTTCGCGGAAAGAAATTTGCAAAATTGGAACTTCATCGGGATATCAGAACATCATCACATGGCACTTCACCATGGCCAAGAAATATAGCTCTTGGAAACAATATAACCGTTAGACCGATAGCCCAAATGGAAAGAAAGTAATTTATGGTTAGAACGTTCACCACCAGACCATTGGGACCATGCCATAATGGACATAACTGAGTTAATGAATTCTTCTCACCCATTGCAAGAGATCTGTTGCCGATTTATCTATTTATCCCGTCGTTCCATGCAAATAGAACACCTTTTCCAACCATGACTATTTGAGCTCGCAACATAGTTGATTTCACACAGTGATCATTGCACTAGTGCCATCCATCCCATTGCATTGAGAAACTATTCTTAGAACCCGATATATTCAACCACGAACGTGTATATCCGAAGAACTTAGCACAGTCAAAGAGTCTGTGAAGGAAGTACTCATCGAACTCATGACTAAGAGAGTCATGTCTGAAAGAGTGATGTTTGTAGGTGTACAAGCATCCTCAATGAGAGAAGTGCGAGCCTCTTCATTGATTGCTCGCGGAGCTGGACCATCCCGACCATCAGCGGAAAAGAGAACCAAACACAGAGATGACATAGAAAATGAGAAGTTGATCCCGACCATATTGCCCGACTACAACCCACCTCTGGCTGATGCAGTGAGTCGAGATAGCGTGCCAAGAGATTTCGAGTACACCATGGTTACTGTATACTTCCCGAAGGGGATACACACAGTTTGAGCACAACAGAATAAGATCACAGCGTTGAAGTTCAGTGACTTCAACCTTGGAGATCGAAAAAACTATAGTATGCTTGCCCCATATAAATACCTGACCAAGATGAAGGGGAAGAACTCAAAGATAATCCCTCAGCCATGGACGATGAACCTCATGCAATCCACCTTGTTAAATGTAATGAAAATCCCACAATTCAAAAGGCACTAGAAAGAAATGCCTGTGTCAAGCTATTTCTTTCATGTTACCATGGCGACTACTTATGGATAGACCATTGTATCATAGTCAATCTGATGTTGATCAATAGGATCACAAGATTGAGTATGCAAGGACCCAATCCATAGGAGTTTTATCCAGGAAAATCCATAGATCGCACACTAGCATAGAAGATCAAGGATACATATGACGATGTTGAAAAGGGAACGCGGCGCTACAAGGTAGCCTCCATCCAGAATGGTGTAGTGTGCCTAGCTTGTCAGTTAACTACAGGAAAGTTAGTAAGGAAGAACAAACCTACACAGGTCACAGGCTTGGTTGTTGACCTCGTAGGGAAGTACGTAGAACGTCTACAGATGAACTGCGCTAAGAACCTAGTGAATCAGCTAGAACTAGACTGCCACGAAGCACAAGATCAGGGCTACGATTTCCACTTCAGATGGCTCCTGATCCTTATCACCTTTGTTGCCTGGGAGATGCCAGAAGGTGCAACCTTCCCGAATATTGAACTGTTTGAGCTGCTTGCTGCAAAGTTCGCCATACTYTGGTATTCGAGTGATATGAACAAAAAGTGGCAATAGAACGTTATTTTTCATACATACTACCTTCAACTGAAAAGATCCATCGAAGATGAAACTTACATGACTCCGAACACCCTACAAAGGTTCTGACCCCTGATGAATTTCTGYGCAGATCGACACTTCATCTACGTTAMARCACAAGTTGATAAACATAAGGAGCATCTTTAGTCAAACTACAAGCTTACATAAGAAGACCTTGAGGAGATCACTAAGMATTGGTTGTCATACCTCCTTATTCCCATAGAACCTGCAAATATGTCTGAMCCTGAAAACCCAAAGACCACGCATGATACACCCAGACCCAACAAAACAAAGAAGACCGAAAAGGTCCAAGACTTAAGCAATGCCTCAGGAAATACTACTTCAGTATCACCTGGCCGAGGGGGTGATGATGAAGTAGAAGAGATAAATGGAAAAGGAGCTGAATAGAAGCAAGGAAAAGTAACACCGCCTAGAGATGAGACCGATCCCCTGAAGAAGAGGAGGATTTATTCCCTGAAACCTTCTTCCCAAAAGAAATCGAGAGACACCATGACCAAGATGAAGACTGTGCTCACTACCGATGATTTTGACTTCATCATAGCATCCCTCAACGATGCTTCACTGGAAATCATGGATAAACAAGAAGCCGAGTAGGAGGAAATGTATGCCAGAATTAAGGTCGAAATATGAGGGGTACATCAAGCCCTTCAGTCCAGTTGCGTAGTGTCCACTATGCCCCTACCATCAGGAGAACCAAAGTTGGGAGATGAGCCAACCCAACTCCACTGATTAGTAGATGCGATCAAAGCTCACCTTTGTCGCGCACAGGAAGAAACAGAACAAGCCACCCAGGCCTTGAAGAAAGTACAAGGTGTAATCGTAGAACAATGTAGAGTTGCAGAATAGGAGAAGGTTGCTCTCCAGGCCAAGTTTGAAGAAGAGAAAGCACAGATGCAACAAGAAAAAGAATAGTTGCTCGCAGAGCAACTTAAAGTGAAAGAAGTAGTCAATAGAGCACTCTTCTCTATGACAGGCTTAGAACCACGGGATGAAGACTAAGTCATGCATCAAGTAGAGAATCTCACAGAAGCTATCCAACAACCACAACAATGAATAAAAAACTTAGAGCTCTGCAACATACCTAACACCCCGCAGGGTGTAAGGGATCAAAGGGAAGAAACTGCTCAAAGTGCAGTTGAAAGAATAAAATTCATTGCCCTGGAATGCAAGCAAATGAGTGATCGCAGTGCCCAGATGTATGAGTGATTCACTGAGAATCAAGAATTGAAGGCACTGGAGTCACAACTCCAGGAAGCGAAGTATCAAGCAAAAACAATATAGTTGCAGTTAAAGCCCCTGTCAGTTGTGGAAAGAATGAAGTGATCCCAAGAGCAGCGCACTACCCAACAAGAAGTCCACACCATTCAAAGTAGATTTATGGAAGTAACTCATTGGCTCCAACCTGTACAGGATGAGGCTTACCAACTGTTCATATAAATCGAAGGTCGAGGAGCAGAACTGGAGCAAGTCATCACTATATCCAAACAAGGACTAGAGGGACTTGTCAACAAAGCATTCATCCAAGATTTCACTAAACAGGAGGCCATGGAACAACAACAAGTCAAATCATCTTGAGTCAAGATCAAATCTTTTGAAGAAGAAATAATCAGATCAGAGTGACTCTGGACAAGTCCCAGGTGAGTGTTGGGGGCCTATTGGCCCTTGACCAAGTTCTAAGGATTCTTTGTCATGTTTGACCTCATTTTGGGACTTCAATAGGCTATCAAAGAAAAAGCGCAAGATGAAGCAAAGATCATGGGATCTCGGCCCCTTTTAGGGCCCTTTTTGGGATTCTAGATTATGTAATGGGTATGGGATGTTGGTCCATGGGTTTACCCATGTTTAGGCCTATTTCGTAAAGTATAAATAGATGTCTAGGCGATGTAAGGAAGGGAATCTATGTGATGTTAGGCTGATGAGCTAAGTGTCGAGTCCTAAGTGCAAGTGTGGATTGTAGATGCTTTGTGCATACTGTGTGAGACTTGTAGAGCTAAGTGCAAGTGGTTGTAACAGACTATGGAAGGCTTTGTGTTGTAACGCAAGGAAGGAAGGTCTAGAGAGGTGCACAGATCTCTTGTCCTCTACAAAGTGGGACTTAGATGCTATGTGACTGTAAGAAGCTTGACACAAGATAATAAAGAAGAGAAGAGTTGGTGGATGTAGTCCCAGGGTGGGGGTGAACCACGTACATGTTGTGTTGCTATTCTTTGTGCAATGTATTGATGTTTTTATGTGTTTACTTGCTTAGTGATTTAACATGGATAAATGATAGATATATATGTCAATGATATGTTCTTAATAGTATGGATGAATACTAGATCTGGCCTATGTGGAGGTGCTTAAGTACTTGAATATGGTAGATCTGAATGAATACTGTGTTGTGATATAATTAGAGTTTAGTTGTGTTGTAACTAAGAACTGAATATTGATGAATGTTAGCTGCTAAGTGATCTGTTAAGTGATTATAATGACAGATCTATTTCCCAACTAAGGTTGCAGACACTGGAGTCCTGCAACCACCTCTGCCTCTACCTTGCGTGAGACTTCATCTACTTCATAGGTGTTGTCGAAAGGGCTGGTAGTTAAGGTTTTGTTGGTGCATTGTTGTAGTGTTGAACCCTAGGTCTGCCCTTGTGCCAACAACACTTTGCAAGTTTCAAGTTCGGCATCCACAATTGGACATGTAGTTCTATCGTTCATCATTTACGAGTAAGTTTCAATACCATACTTTCATTTGTATTCATTGTTTACTGTTTGTTGTTTTCATTTTGCAAGTAGGAATGTTTAAGTATTTATTCATCATTCTTACCCTGCAGAATTTCCATAGAGGTTGGCATATATTTTTCTCCTGCTCTTAAATTTTCCTTTGATATTTTCCCCAGGCTCTGCACCATGTGCATGCCAATGTCATATGCACAACTCCAACTATAATTTTTTCTAGCATTACAAATCTCGTTCCTTTGTCATATGTGAGAAAGTGGAAATCTAATGCCTCAATTGAATAAGGAATTATTCATACTTCGCACCTTTCCCTCGATCATATTCCTAGCTTACCCGGGAATGAGTACCTACCTATCCCGTACGGGAATCGAACTCATGTATTTCGCATGAAAAAACAAGATGTCAAGCTTGTTGCCTTTGCAAGATGTTCTTGTAGAAGAAAACTCCAGGTAGGTGTAGAAGGGCTAGGTATGGTACAATGGTGGCTAGGATGCAACAAAATAGCACAAAATTAGCATATATTCCCCCCCTCCTCTTAAATTTTTCTCCAATTTTTTCTCTAAACTCTGAACCATACCTACATGCCTTTGCAAAATGTTCTTATAGAAGAAACATATGCTGTGATGGTGCTAGCAAGAGTAGTTTTCCGTGGATTGCAAATTGCAATATTCAATATCTATGTTTCTCTACATGCAACATTGCTAACATAATGAATGTTTTTTCAAATGCATTACACCATTTACATCTGAACGAAACAATTATCATTCTAGGAGACTTCAGTGTTGACATGCTACAAACTAGTGCCATAACAATAGAATTGGAAAACTACATGTGCAATTACAATCTCCAATTTCTTATGGTTAAGATAAAACATGTACAAAACACACTTATTGACCATATATGGTGAAATGTGCCCATATCACAATACAACCTCTTTATCTTATACACAGACTGTTCTGACCATGATACAATTTGTTTTGTACTTGAATTATGAAATATACATCAAACATATTACAAAATTATATTTCCATGTCTCAAAGCATATCTGGATACTTTTTTGCACAAAACCAAATCATTCAACTAGGACCATCCAACTTCTTAATATTTTCTGGCTTGTAGTATATTTTGGCCAAGAAAATTTCTCTATAACCATAACCATGGATCAAGAGAAACAAAGGTTCATGCTTATAACTCTATATTTTATTCTATTCATTTGATTCTCATTTACTGTATGTACATATTACTTGTTTTCCCTTACATACCAGCTTACATTCATGTTCATTGTATTTTGTGCGTTGCCACATTGAAACAAACATAATAACTGGAGAAGACGAAGGACTCTTGACCACAAATGTAGAATATGAGATACAAAGGTGCATGCTTCTAGTCTTATTTCATATTCCATTGTTTTGTATTTCATTTATTGTCTGTATATTTGTTCTACTGTTTTAAACCTAATTTATTGTATGTAGATACTACGTATCTTCCTACATAATAACTTATCTTCATGTTAATTGTATTTTATGTGCTACTACATTGAAATAAACAGAACTGTATTTATTTTTTTACTTGTCTTTCAACATACCAACTTACCTTCATGTCCATTATATTTTTTGCATTGCTACATTGAAAGAAACAGATTAGTTGGGTAGGAGGATCAAATCTTATATGCCACAATAGAGGAAGCTAAAGTACAATCTTCGAAAAGGTATACCAATTGTGATAGTAAATCAAACACACAAAACGAGTAGGTGGATAAAATATTGGACTAGAAAATGATGATTTGGTAACAATGGGCCTTTGTTGAGACTTACCGCTTCCAAAAAATGCCCTCCCCTTTTCTATTTTCCCACTCTCTATTATTCCTTTTTTTTCCCTCTTCTATACTTTACCAAATTCCCCTTTCTTTTTCCCCTCTACTTTCGCTTTCTGGTTGCTTTACTTAGTCATTGTTCTGAAGATGTCTAGGTGCACAGGTTGGAAGAATCATGGGTTCACATTTATACTCATGCTTATATATCATGAGTCCAACCAACGTCATCCTCATTCCATACTTAGCCACTTTTTCAATCGCAAGTTCCCGGGCTCAAAATTGCACTTCTATTGTTCTGTTTCCTCCAAACAACACCCAGAGTTACACGGTATAAAAATTGACAGCCAGACTCCCGAGATGGTGGGATCAAGATTGCGCTTCTATTCTTCCCTGACCTGCAAACAACTTCTGGGGTTCCAAAATATATGGATTGGCTGCCAGACTCCCCCATCATGCCTTGTTTCATGTTACACATTTTTCCACTCAAAATTTATGAGGCATACAATTTGACCGTTGGGTCCTCATGTTTTCTAAGTACCCCTTGACACCCTATTTCATATTCCATCTCCTTCGAGCCTGTATGTGACATCCAAAAAAATTATGAACAATATACAATGCATATGCTTATCTAGTCGTTCTGATGTTCATGTACACATGCTTTCATCATAAAACGTTGAACAAGTGACATGGGCATGAGTAGTCAATCATCGCAAACATCAACATAACAGAAAGGCCAAAGGTAAAGATTCATACATTATGTTGTTGCTATGTTTACAAAAAAAATATCATGAGTTATTTATTCATCTATGCCATGATAAATATGTTGATGTCATGTGCAACACATGTTTTGCAGTTCACAAGATGTATCGACGAGGAAAAGTGAAATGTTGAACATAGTGCAAGATTCGCATACTAAGAGTTATGGTTACAAAACTCTGACCTGCATACTTCATCCAAGTTGTGCGTCTACTTGTATATTTATGCCAAAAGAAAAGAAAACAAAAAAATGATGTAGACTGCCACTCATATTACTTTTTCTATTTAAACAATGTCACTAGGTCTAAACTTATAACACCCAATATACTATCGATTGAAGGCTTGAACAACCGTTGAACTAGACAAGTGTTCGTCGAGGACATAATGGTCGTGTATATCACCCACTTAGACAAGGAAAACAAAACTAGATGCATTGTGTGTGATAACATGACAAACAATGAAGCCATGATGACAGTCACACTAACTATCCCTACAAAACTTGTCCAAAAACATGAAGAAAATATCTTGCTAGGTAATGAGATATCCATTAAAAAATTTAATATATTGCCGAAAATAGTATATGACCATGGTGATTGTGATCGGATTATATCGCTCAATGAAACAAGTATTGTGGAAAAAATTCTCGTGATTTGTTCAAAATATTGTTTCGTACTGAACACAACAATCAACCAACTTTCACAGAGAAATAACACTTACCCAATCGAAACCATTGGTGCAACTGTCACACTCGCGAGAAAACTTGGCTCACAACACATTATCCATATAAAATATGGAGATTCAGACAATGACAAGGCAATGGTACCATTCTCCATATGCATTTTTTACCTTTACTTTCACATGTTCATTTATCTCAGTTATATTACACAACTATTACACTGTTCCATGTTGCAACTGCAATTGTTCAACACCTATTCAAATTTGTTTTCCTCAATGTAACAATAATTGCATAAAGGGAAATTTCCACTTATGCTCTTCAAAAATATAACAAACAAAAGAGATGTTAAAGCAGTGTTATGAGTTGGCTTGATGCCAAGTAATCATGTGTGGTGCAATTTAGGGTTATAACAGATGCCCCCTAATGTGTGAGGTTAGAAGAGAATTTGATGGCCTAAATACATTACCAATCTTTACTGATGTGCTGAATGATTGAGCCCAAGGATTAGGAACCGGGAGGTGTCGTCTGCAAAAGAACAAATGTCTCACCGAGACGGGCATACCCATGCTCGGGATAAAATAGAACCATGGCTACCAATCAAATACATTGTAGATCCATGTCAAAAAACTATAAAGAGTAGTCACGAACAATACACAATGGAGCTACATCTTGAAATTAGAAATATATACATATAGAGTATCCATCTTCTAGAACTTGATTCAGCCTGATGGCTGGAGATGAGATTTTCAGAGCTCGAGAAACAACTTCAAAATCTTCAAAACTCGGGTAGGAGTGTAATATGATTGTATGACTGCACTACCTAGAAGTCTTTGATGGCTCGTCGGTCATGGATTTGATAATCTTGATGATCAGACTAAAGGCTTCAGTGATTTCGAACAAGGACTTGATTGGATGTTCAGGATGCCCGGGTATGCGGACAAGAGACATATTGCAGAGGGGCCGACTCAGGCTTGGTAA
>ML785562.1:728567-766520 GCA_009831015.1 Picea engelmannii
CGGGTTGTCTCTAGACAGGCCGCATGTACACTCGGGCAGAGTAAAGCTTGCCCATGTGTACACGCGACTATCACCTAGACAACACGCGTGAACCCCCTTTTTATAGCCAAAAAAGAACTAAACAGCCCTTACTAACCCTCCTGAACTTTGTTGTGTTGGCAGGATGTATGTCCACTGGAGGGAAAGGGAGCATGAAGCAATTAGTGAGTTGGTTACGGGAGATCTGAATGTCATGGCCACATTGATGTAATGTGGTTTGCTTAAGTTCTTCCTATGTCCATTTATGCGAGTGCAACCGAGGCTATTGAATGCCTTGGTTGATTATTGGCACCCTGATGCAGAGGCCTTTATGCTAGAGGGGCAATCACTGGTGCCCACCACCGAGGATATCTATTTATTGACTGGCCTCTCAAGGGGAGGGGAACCAGTCAATTTTAGGATGTTTCTAGCAGGGTCACTTAATATAGCGAACTTGATAGCCCTGCACTGTGAGGTTGGGACTAACCATTTGAGCTCTCAGGTGCCCATTAGTAAGATCATTGACCTATCGATGTAGGCGATATTATTGCTGATTGGGCGGATTACCAGTTCAGCAACCTTGCATCAGGCTTCTCCTGCACAAATGAACTGTGCTATCCAGTGCTTGAATGCATAGTTTTTTTACTGGAGTACCACACTACTTGAGTGTATGAAGAGGCATTTGACAGATTGCCGACAGCGGACACAAAGGAACTTTGGGTTCGGGACGATTTTGTGTTCATTCTTCTTTTAGAGAGTTTCGAGTTTTAGTCCTCGGGAAGTGGTATGAGGACATCATGCCTCTTTTCCTGCTATATGTAGATGGGCAGTATTACTGCCGCGACAGGGTGGTGGAAGGACCAATGAGTCCTTCGATGATGACTTATTTACATGGCTGTCATGGCAGATCCCTGTGATCGAGGATTACCCATATGTAGGGATAGACTTTTCGAGAGATCCTGAGATACCCGTGCCTCTTGGTGAGGAGCGAGGGGAGATGGGTAAGTCTCCACCTTTGTATTTGTTTTTGTTGTATATGTAATTTTTATGTCATTTTTGTTATATATATCATTTTCTTTTTATATGCCAGAGTATTTGATGGATATATGTTTGTTGCATGCAGATGTGGAACCCATGTGACCTGTCGATTATGCACGGAATAGGCGTCATCCTTGGCCAAAATCCGCAGCTACCGCCGTCGAGGGACGAGCAGTAGCAGGGAACCTCTCAGCCGGGGAGGCTGAGAGGGTACTTAGACGAGTTGAGAAGAACTTCACTACACTCACTCGCACAGTCCCAATGGCAGAGATAGAGGACCTGCCGCCATCCATGTAGCCTCATGTAGTGGGGGCACCTCGTACATGGTTCCGATTGTTTAGGCGTTTAGCCCATGCTGTGGACTATTATAACAGGGCCCATAGGCCTTGAACCTCTTTAGACTTTTTACGTGCCACAAGCACTACTTGTATATATTTTTTGAGGGCATAATCCCTGTGACTCGTTATTGGTCCTATTTTTGAGGCGCTTGCGTCCATCTATGTACTCTGGATACTTTATGATGTTATATATGGTTTTTTGATCTTCTGTGTCTTATGGATCATGTGTGCAAAAATGTATTTACATGCTTATGTCAATGTTCTTTCATATGTGTGCAAGATGCCAATCTAAAATTTGATTAGCTAGAGTATCTATAATTTGGTTTAATCTTCTAGGAACATGAAAATATGTAATGTAATCAAAGTTTTGTTCTAAGAGATATACCCTAAGGAATCATCGGTGTAAGGTTGGATCATGAACCCGGTATACTCTGTTTAGTTGAGACACAACCAATTGAGCATCGAGATAGACCCGGAGATGAGAGATACCCAATAACATGGCGTCACGAAGCAATTCAATAACTGCACTATACTTGGCGACATTATTTGTGGTGTCACCTAAGCATATACCTCTGGAAGATAACAACTAGCCCTGAGGTGTAAAGATTACCCAAGCTGCAGAGGAAAGCCTCCGAGTGTGCCAACTAGCACCGTCTGCATACCCAACGAACACCTCAGAATCACTTGACATCTGCCATATTGATGAAAGATAACATCAATGACACGTCCATAACACTTAAAAGAAACTAAAAATTAATAGTACAAAGACTATACATATGTTACAAAAAGTTACCCACAGAGACTTGCCTATGAGTAATACTTCTTGAGGTAGAGCCCATTTCTAGGCTCCGCCAAAGCATTCCCTTCAAAATCAACCAGACAATAAGTGCCCTTTTTTAATACCTCTTTTATGATGAATGGTCTGAACCACATGGATTTGAATTTTCTTGCCCCCAGGGGGTCCTTATCTTGGTCATAGACCAGGAAAAGGTCGCCTTCAAAGAAAATCCAAGGATGAACGGACCTATCATACTGACACTTGACCTTATGTTTGTGAGCCTCATTGGCCAGGGCCGCATCATGACGTTGCTCATTGAGCTGCTCAAGGTGTACTAACCGTTCTTCAAGTGGAGAAGTGTCTGGCAATAATTGTACTGCCAACTTTAGAGATGGGATCTCACATTCAATGGGAAAGACTGCCTCCAGCCCATAAACGAGTTGAAAAGGTGAGAAACCGATTGCAGTCTTAATAGATGTTCAGTACGCCCATAATGTCGAATATAACATCAAATGCCAATTTGACTTGGCCGAGTTGATAGTTCGTGGTAGAATAGTCTTAAGAGTTTTGTTTACAGCTTCCACATGCCCATTGGCTTGGGGGTAGTAGGGTGATGAATGCTCTTGCAGTAACCCAAGATTTGATGTTAATTCGGTCATGATTTGGTTATGAAAGTGACTGCCATGGTAACTAGCAATCTCTCTCAGGACGCTGAACCTTGCTATGATCTGGTTGAATAAAACGAGAGTTGCAGTCTCTCCATCATCTTTAAACGTTGGCATAGCTTCGACCCACTTAGTGAAGTATTCTATAGCTACAATGATATAGTGGTGCCCCCTTGCTGAAGGGGGGTTGAAAGTAGTATAATCAATCCCCCATTTGGTGAAGGGACCAACTATGACGACAGGAAACATGGGAGCGGGATGTACCCTCATCTTCGAAGAGAATATTTGGCATGGATGGCACTTATTGACTGATTCTATACAATATTTGATAAGTGTCGACTAGAAGTAACCTGCTCGTAGAATCTTTTGGGTTGTTGCCAACCCAGACAAATTACTGCCACAAGCTCCGGTATGATAATCGTTGAGCACGATAATGGCCTCCTCATGTGTGAGACATCGACGTAAGATGCAGTCTACACCTCTCTGATATAACGTATCATCAAGTATGAGATAATTCTTAGCCTAATGGCATATACACCGATGCTCATCACGAGAAGAAGAAGTGGGGCACTTCAAATTCTAGAGATAGATAAGTATATCTTTGTACCAGGGATCTGAAAATGTGATCAAAAACATATCTCCCCGGATAGGCAATTCTTCAGGCACAACCTCACCTGACTCAACCGGAAGTTTCGAAATAAGCTCTGCGAAGACCAATGACTTTTTGGACTTTGCTGAAATGAAGTCTAAGTCAAATTCCTGGGGGATGACTATCCATCTACTAGTTTTTCCGCCTATAAACCATCATGTCAACATGTACTAGAATGGATTCACGATAGCAATGACGGTGGTCTTGCGAAACAAAACATAATGACAGAACCATTGAACGGCATGGAATTCCACCAACGCAAGTTTTTCAATATGAGAATATTTGAGTTCCGGTCCTACGAGGACTCGTCTCAGGTAATAGATAATGTATTATGAGAAAAAATCATCTCCCTGAACTAAAACCATGCCAATGGTTGACTCTGCGGCAACCATATATAATAAGAAATCCTTGTTATAGTTAGGTGGTCGTAGCAGAGGGGCCGCTGTGAGGGCATGTTTTAATGCATTGAAAGAGCATTGAGTGGCCTCATCCCAGTAAAAAGGAACATCTTTCTTCAGTAAGCGCATAAAGCCCTTGGTGATTTCGGCATAGTTGGCAATGAAGCATCGTAAAAAGTTTGCCTTGCCTTGTAGACTCTGAAGTTGAAGAATTGTGCATTGGGGGGGAAACTAGATGATTGCCTCCACCTTGAGAGGATTGACCATGATCCCTGTTGTTGATACGATGAAACCTAACAAATGTACTGACGTTACGCAGAAGTTTCACTTGTTTGGATTTAAGCGAATCCTAAAGTAGCGACAACGTTCAAAGATTAGTCTAAGGTGTGTGGGATGATCCATTCTCTTGCGAGATAGTGATGCTAAATCATCTAGATAGGCCTCGACTATATGAATGAGATCATGAAAAGCAAAAGACATGGCCAGCTGGAAGGTAGCTCCATCATTTTTAAGACCAAAAGGCATTTTACGATATGCGAATGCACCCCAAGGACAAATGGATGTAGTTTTGTGTCGGTATTCAGGTTTGATTTGGATTTGATTATATCCCAAAAAAACGTCCATGAAAGAAAAGGCTTCGCAACCAACACATTCATCAATGATCTGGTCAATGAATGGTGTTGGAAAATTATCTTTGGGACATGCCTTGTTCAAATCATGGAAATCGATACATACATGAATCGTGCCTTGTTTTTTATTGACCGTCATAGGATTTGACACCCATTGAGTCAAATGGATAGGATAGATAAAACCTGCCTTTAGAAATTTCTCAACCTCAATCTTGATGGTTGTTGCTTTCTTGGGATTAACTGGATGAAGCTTTTGTCTAATAGGCTTGGCATCAGGATAAGTTGTGATTTCATGTTCAACTATTTTTGGATCAATTCTTGGCATTTTCTCATAAGACCAGGAAAAAATGTCACAGAATTCTTTGAAAAGATCTGTGTAGATTTGAATCTCTTCGGGGGAGAAATCCGCTCTGATGAAGATGTTCTCCACGATGCCAGGGTTTCGGGAGATGTTGATTGGTATAGTGTCAGCGATAGTTGTCATATTTCCCTTAGCATAAATTTCATGTGTAGCTAAGAGATTAATAGGACATGACTGATCTCCTGTCATGGTCATGGCGAATTCTCCTGCTTCAATTCGGCTTAACTCTAGGAGAAAATATGATCTGTGATGAAGATCTTCCCAAGGTTTGTCCAGACTAGTCATTTCTTTGATTACTGCTTCATCAAAAGGAAAGACTAAGTCTAATGAATCGATTTTAGCGAGAGAACCCTGAGCCCAAATAGGCTCTACAAGAGGATCTAACTCTTGTGCAGGAGTCAGATCAGTGTTAGTTGAAGCTTGCTGGACTAAAGAGTACGCTACTTCAGCAGCAGACAAGGGCATGGACATGCCTGAGTGCTCTGTCTCATCCATCGTGGCCGATGGGGAAGGAAGAATCCATGGATCCTTGAAGTAAGTCGTGCGTAATGATGAAACTTGAAAAATCTCAACCTTATGGTGATTAGATATAAATTTGATATCGCCGTGAGGAGGTGGGTAATCGAAGGTACCCATCAAGGATGGGCACAAACCAACTCCTACATTGATGACACCTGGTTGAGGATTATCAATCATCGGGACCGTGGATGCCCCCAAAGCTGGGTCAGGTCTGGAGAAAGACAATTGATCGATGGTCACTATCCGGCCCTCATGTGGAAACAAGAAGACCCGAAAAATTGTAGCAACCACAGCTTGCATAGCATAAGTCCAACTCTGTCCTAACAAGAGGTTATAATCGAGGGGAGCATCAACTACCTCTACTTCAACACACACGATCTTCCCTCCTAACTGCATGAGGAAAGAAGGAACGATGACATGTGGTTGGAACGAATGACTATCGAAAGCAGTGAGGAGAGTAGGTGACGGAGACAAAACGGGCTTCCAATGGCCTTCCAACATGCCAATGACATAACGCATGTCGAGGAACCCTCATCGACGACTATGCAAAAAATATTCCGAGTAAAATTTTTTGTGGGATAAGCCACTACTATCTGAAACGCTACATGGTAAGGCAGATGAGGTTTTAAGTCGGTTGTATCTAACATTATGGTACCCGAATTACAAGTCTCAGTAGAGACCAAAGCGTTTAACAAGGCTTTCCTCTGAGCAGGGTAGCTTTGCAGGATCTCCAAAGTAGACATTGCACAAGGGGTTTGTGATAAATCTTCCACCACAGAGTAGTTCTGGGTGGCCCTTGCATTTGGGTTATGAGAATCTTTTTTAAATGAAACTTTTGGAATGCATGTCATTGTTTCTACCAATGTCTTCTCAATATGTAGAGGAAGAGATCGAAGATCAGCTTCTTTACCCTTCTCAGAAGCGCTTGAATTACTATAATCGTGCGCTCTAGTCGATATGAAAGCATCACCCCTAACCATATATACGTTCACAGATGCGAGGTTGTTCAGAGGCAGGAAGGTTTCTTGGCTGCCCCCTTCTGTGCTTACAGAGGCTTGAGTTAGATTTTGCCCATGTTGAAATGGATTAGTCAACACTGCCTGTTGTTGCTATGTGACAAACTTTTGGGCCTCTGCAAGTCGAGGACATAGAGGATTGGGTGGTCTTCCGCGCACAAGTTGCATGGATACCTCGCCTTCCGTTTTTCAATGTTGTCCCCGCCATCATTATCGTTGGGTTTTTTATCCCCCTTACCCTTCTTTCGTTGTTTTTTCTTCCCTTCAATCTGTTGGGTGGCCTTTGGGTTAGTCGACTACACTATGTGTACTTCCAACGTTTTGGTAGGGGGAGCAACCAAAGCAGTAGTTTGGCTAGCCATTGTGTGTTGTATGGATAACTGCTGCAACTTCTTTGTCAATTGCTCAGCGGGCTTGGTTTGTGTTGAACCGACAATACCATCGACATGTGGTCCAACTCACTATCTAGTTTTATCCAGTATTGAACGTGGTGCATCTGGTAAGATGTTGTATAATAAACCAGACTGAGAATAGATGAGCTCAAACTGTTAAGCCCTCATGATGGCGTCTTCTTTGAAGAAAAATACTAACATCGCAATGTCTTTGGATAATTGTGGGACCAAAGACTTAAGGAACCACTCAAGCAGGAATGATGATGGGACTGGTACCTTGATTAAACTCTTTTGGCGTCTCTATTCTCGGATGTGATTAGAGATATGGTCTGTTCAAAATTGGCGAGCAACTCTATGCTAACGTTTTATCTCATAGGTAACTAGAAATGGTTCAGGAAAACCATCGCCAGTTCGCCAAAACAAGAGTATCTTGAGCGATCAAGCTCAATGTACCATTTTGCGGCACTCTCAATGAGAGTACGTTGAAACAATCACAACTGTATGGAGTCATCTTTCAATGAATTAGATGAGCACCAAATATGGAAGGTAGTCACATGATCTCCTGGATCTTCATTAGGCTTGGCTTCGAACTTTGGAATGTCTGAATTCAACTTCGTCGGCATAGGAGGCCAACGTGAATCATGACAAATAGGGTCATTCAACAACCTTGTCAAATCTGGCAAGTGTAAAGTCGCCAGAAATGGTAATTTGGGTTGCTGCTGATAACCTAGGAAAAAGGGACCTAGAGTTTGACTGGCACCAGGTTGCCAGCAAAAGTTTGACTGCTGGCCCGGATTTTGGTAGAAACCATGACCCTGGCCAACGTAAGGATTTTGCATATGTGTAGACATCATCAGCTAATTTCCCAAATAGGAAATATATGGTTGGGCATGCATTATATTCGAAGGACTTGGGGAAGGATTAGCCCATGCCGATCCCGTGGGGATAGGCATAGTAGTTTGTCCAGGGTTCCATTGATTATGGAAAGAATTACCCCAGAGTGGCATTCCGGAGGAGGGAACAGATCCCTGCCCAGAATTCCATGGTCCTGCTAGGTTTTCCCCCTCTGCAGGAAAAGTACCCTGCACAGGAGTAGATTGTCCAAAAATGGGGTTGCCCCCAGTCGAGAAAGTGGCTGACGAGAAGGTTTTTACCAAACGTTCTGTTCCAATAAAATGGTGTCGAACCTACTAGCATACTATGCAAAGGTGGTCCTTGACTCCCCGCTCCAAATAAACTATTGTGTGTAGGTTGCCCAACGGATTGTTGATGCGATCCACCAAGTGAAGGGGACAAAGGAGGGATATTACCTCCTCCGTAAGGAAAAGTGTTAAAAGGGACAGGAGTGCCCCCCATGTGACCTTGCAGAGGAGTGCTAGAGCTCCCTGCCCCCAGACCCAAAGTCTGTAAAGTGGAGTAGGAAAGTACAGGACTTGTACCCGAACTAGGCATCCTGTATGAGAACGGAGGGCCTATCGCACTTGGTGTGAAAGGGGTTGTGGCCGCCGCCAAAGATGGGACCAGACCATTGTGCGACATAGTTGCAGTCGAGACCATGGTGGCTCGAACTGATGATGGTGGGTTTGGAGATGAAATTTCTCCTGTGGTGACAACCGTGGTGGGAATTGAAGAATTCCTAGAAGGAGTAACAACATTTGTTTCCATTGCTGTGTGCGACACTGTCTGGCGCTCGTGAAATTGAATTGGTACAATGAAAGGTGCCAAGAAATCAGTGGTTGGGGTTTCAACTGGGCCAAGAGAGGTTGCTTCAAGGTCCAAAACGATCGATTCCTCTGGGGATTGTTCGGGCACAATGGTTTGTAACCCGATTTCTTTAAAAGACCCTTGTTGGTCTAGCTTTCATCTTAATGGTGGTGGGGGTGGCTCCAGTGTAACCGGCGACAAGCCAAGAATCCTTCGTAACCAGCGGATCTCGGGATCCTCCACTGTATGAGAAGATCCAAGACATGCTAAGGTAGTCTAAAACAGTCAAAAGTAACACACACTAAAAAAAAAGTCCCTATAAGATAAGACAAGCAAACACTATATTAATTGGAAGAATAGTTACAACAACCAACACTAAAGCAACTTATCGGTGCAAGTGAAACTCAAACACGGAAGCACCCTTCAGGTATACTCTGCAAAGCGTGGCCTGATGCAGTCACCTGTGTATGTCCCTAAAAATATTGGCAACTAGGTTGCCAACGCGTGAACAATCACTAGGCGAATACAGTTGAAAGTCGGGTAGACCACAATGAGCAGGGTATCGAGCTTGAAACCTGTCAAGGGTATCGAGAGAAAATGTTCTGGAAGACAACTGAGGACCTAGAATGGATTCGAGCTCAACGAAGCCCCGTGGAAAATGCAAACGACGGAATCCCAAAACAAGCCCTCTATATGTGTTCTCCACTACGATTGGTCCAGCTTTAGAGGGGTTATCTCCGCTACCTTTCTTCACGCGACCTCGTGTTTATCCCCTGTGTTAGAGGGGGGTCCCGGATAACTTTCATGACACTAGACTTAGACACTCCCTATCTTAGACTCCAATGTTCGATTTAAAATGGCCTTGAAGAGTTTCCTCTCCAACCTAATCCAAGTCCCTAGTCCTGAACTAGTTTGTGAACCTTATAAACATAAAAGTCTAGTAAATTTTAAATTTAGCATTGATTTTATGGATTTGTCTTACGTCAAAGGGTATGAGGGTGAAACTAACGATGTGTAAAAGATGAAAGCCAAAAATGAATGAAAAAGCTGGAAACAAAACTTTTACTGAAATGCAAAATTTCAACAACTTTTCAAAAAAGAAAAAATTTAACTCTTCTAAGATTTTGGACAACAAACTCAAAAGAATTTCACTCGACTACGAGCTACTTATGATCTAAGTGAACTTCAAAAAATTATGAAATCAACGACTTCTCCCTGGCTAATAATGCAGAAACACACTTTTCAACCAACAAGAAAATGAAAAGAGATTTTTTTTTATTTATTTAAATGCTAGTAAAGCAAGACAGGAAAAATACCGACAAGCAAACAACCAAGAAAAAAAATTCTGGCCTAAATCACAGATCGCAAAGAATCATGTCAAAAATCACACACTAGCAATTTTAAAAACAATGACTCTCACACTTGTCTAAAAACCATAGAAATTCTTTTATTTTTCTGACAACTTTTAAAACGAGAAAAAACAAGCTAAGAGTAAGATTAACCCTAAGCTATTGACTGCTCAGATAGAGATTCAAACACCTGAGAGGAATAATTATTATCAAGGGAAAGGATGGATGCCTTACTCTCAACAACAAGTATCCTATACAAGCACGCGATTGTAACTTTGGCAACATGCATGTGCACATGCACTGGATAGAGACAGAGGGCGTGTACACACGAACTGACCTTGTACAAGTTGCGTGTATATCTAAATTCTGAGAAAAAATGAAAACAGACAGACCAAACCAGGAAGAGACCATTGATATTGATAACTAGGATCCCTTGAACGCTTGGACACTCTTTCTAACAGAAAAACAAATAACGCAAGGAAAAAAAAATGATAAGGCAAAAACAATCTAATATAGGACTGCTAGCAAACAAGACTCGGATAGAATTACAGAAAACCCCCTAAGAATGTGTGATTCTGACAGGGAAGAGGATGACTGCCTCTAAAGTTCTCTGAACTCTACACGCTACTGCTACTTCTACAGCTAGCATTCACATGCGGGATGTAAGAGGGTAGGGCGCGAGTACACGTGTGAAGACCTTATGCAGGCCACATGTACCTCTATGGGTTCTGAAAAACACAGTCAAGCAAAACACAGGGAAAGATGGTATGGAAAACCAGACTCCTTGCTAGCTCAGACCTTACAAAAACTAAAAAGAAAAGACAGGGAAGAAAAACAAATTTTAAAACTACCCAAAAACTAAATAAAACTCTAGGAACCCTAAAGAGTCTCCCCAGTATGGTCGCCCTCTGTTGTTGGGTAAAATCACCCTATGGACTAGCAAATAGAGTTCAGACTTTGCATGCAGATATGACCGAATAGAAATTACTTTCTACCTTCATCCCTAGATTTAAATCCCCTTTTCTTAGTAAATGTGTGGAAAGATCAACCTACCTCATTCTCGACATTTGATGTCGATCCTCCATTGTGCTTGATTACTTGTTCGCAATACTCCTTCCAAAGCTGACCTGCATCCAAAACAAGCAACAACTATGCATGCATACTACTTATATACTAAGGGGTTAGAAATCCAAACATATAATGATTAAACTATAAACAGTTCATGAATTGGGACAAGAAAATCATTTTCTTTATTACTTTGAATGAATCAACTTACAAAAGTTGAGACTGGCCACCACTCCTTAAACTTGATCATGGGCTCCTCTTCTTCTGTCCCTCAACTGCTTTGATTTGAATCTCCTTTGGCATAAGGAAAGGCTAAAGGGTTGGGACAATGGGAATACCTAAATGGGCAGAGTTTCTTTGCTATCTTTTTCCTCCTCCAAATGGGACCCCTACCCCTTATTTTATAGGCTAGAAGGAGCTAGGTATTTGGACGAACCCTTGGCCATGCATGGCCGGGAGTTTTATTTAACTCACCCATAGCTTTTTGTTTCGTCGGCAACTTTCCTTTTTTCATGCTTTTGTCGGTCCACGGGGGCTATTTTGGGTCAGCCAGCATGTACACGCATGCAGTAATGGGTTAGGTCGCGTGGGCCTTTATACAAGAGGATTTTCAAAGAGTTGTTCAACAGTGTTTTAGCAAAGAAAGAATATGATTTGGTCTGATGCCAGGTAAGCATATGTGGTGAAATTTAGGGTTATAACAATGTTACGTGACTTTTGTGCCCATAGGAAATTTACATTCAATGAGGACAATTTCATACTACATATCGACTGAACCAAAAAAAAAATTCATATCAAGCATTGACAAGAAACGAAACAATCTCATCTGGATATATCCATCCTACCCAATGAGGATATGAATAGAGTTTTGCAGAGCCATGAAAAATTGAACTAGAAGCGCATAAGATTGTTCAGTCCAGGAATTAGAAGCATGAGGAAAGACCTCATACAATGTATCCAACTGTGAATAAATTAGGTCCATCCTTTGAACTGTCAAAATGGCTTGCTCCTTTGAATGGAACCATCAGGAATTTTCAATAATATTGCAAATTTGGCATTGTTCGAACTCCATTAAGTTAAATGTTGACACTCTTTTCCAGAACTAGTAATGTTAGAACATTGTCAGGTCAACATGATCTTGGTTCGTAGTACTATCAGAAGGAAATGTTCATAGTGATCTTGGTTCATGGTAATATAGTAATTGACAAATTCTTGGTGTCCATTTGGGGATTTGGTTATAGATGGGATACAATGCCCAAACTCTGTTGGTTTTGTTATGTCTTATGTTTGGAAGACTTGTGTTCATGTGCTTTCGTGCTGTAGTTCAAGGTTCTCATGGACTCGGTTTTTGAATTATGGTTGGATGATACATTCAATATCTTAGCAGTTTTTCTATGATCTTAAAAAATATATAAGACCTGCTTTGCCTTTTAATGTAATCTCTGTGAGGAAAATGTAATATGTAGTTCATTTTAGCACTTTTACTTGATCGATGAAATTACCAAAATTCATCTGCAGATTTTTTTTTAAATAAAAGGATATATGCTATGTGAAGTCCAATGGAACTATGATATCAACCACAAAAAATTAAAATTAAAATTCGTCATTGTTATACTTACAGTGAAGTTGACAGTACAATAATTTTACTTGAACATCCCAAAAATGATTTTCCTGTAGTTTTTTTATTCTTCTCTTATGAAAACATATCCTGGAAAGTATAACCATGCCTCACTTTCTCTATTCCTTGATTTAAGAGCGTGTTCACCTATCTAATTCACTTCATAGTTATTGTTAAGACCATTAATGGGGCTTTGTTAAGACCAATTTCTGCTTCTGAAAATTTCCCTCCCCTTTCATTTTTCCCTCTACTTTCCCTTTCTGGTTACTTAGTCATTATTTGGAAAATGTCTAAGTGCACGGGTTGGTGGATTCACGTGTTCATATTTCCATTGATTCTTTTATATCACAAGTCCAACCGACCACTTCCCCGTTCCATATTCAACAACTTTTTCGATCGTGGGCTCCCGGCTAGGCGGGCTCAACATTGCGCTTCCATTGTTCCGTTGTAATATCCTCAAATTTTAGAATATTAGATTATAAGTGAAATTTGAAATAAATTTTTATTTTTGGAAATTATTTTCCATTTATGGCAAATCCGGATTTGGAATTTTTATTGTTGTAATTAATTATTTGATGATTGTTGGGAAAATATTTGACTTGCCAAACTAACCTCTTTTATTTTGACACGTATGAAAGACAAACTTTTAATAAATTAAATGTTGGAAGACAAATGGAACAACCAAGTTAAAAATAATTGACCATGACTCCATGAGTGGGGAACAAGTTTGAGTTACCTCAAGCCTGATTTTTACAAGTACAAAATGTGGAATTTGACCAATAGCAACCCCTAAAAATCAGGGATTTGTAAAGCTGTGAAATTCCCAAGGAGGGAAGGAAATACCTAGGCACAAGGATTCATATAAAAACAACATATGGAGGAGGAAAGACATTGCTTAGTATGTTGGGGAAAGGAAACTATGTGTTGTTATGACCACTGTTAGTGTGAGTCAAAGGAATTTATGATTTTTGGATGGTCACTATAGCTAAGGAGGATCATTCAATTTTCCCTTATGGACTCAAGGTCAGGCTAGGGGGTGAACTTGGCTATTATGTTCTATGGTTGGGTGGAACGTGGTTGTTCCATTTGTATTCATGCATCAGGTTTCAGATATGTATCTAGGCTTGCATTCCTTGTCAATGTTATGTTTATGATTTTTATTTGTTAGGAATATGATGGCTTAGTATAGTTAAAGGATACTGAATATATTGCTTATTTGAAATGTGATGGTGGTATATATATATATATATATATATATATATATATATATATATATATATATATATATATATTGAATTTCCATTTAAATTTGTACATGCACAATTACCACAAATAATAGATAAAATGAATAACAGTTTGAATACATTCTTCATTATCACAGAAATATAATGATGAATTCAAAGTATCTTGCAAAAGCAACCATTGTATTCAATCGATCATTGTTCAAATATTATAGTTGGAGTACCATAGATTAAAGAATCCACAACCTCTTATATTGTAAATAGAGTGCTAAGAAGTATACACGGAATCTGTATGTAATCGAAGTAATGAACGCGTAGATAACAACTCAAATACCTTCCAAGCAAGATGTTTCCTTCATCTGATTACCTCAATTTTCACAACCTGCAAAAGAAGAAAACAAGGGTTTAGTAAACTATGCTAGCTTTTTAATGGAAATCAAAGAATAGAATAAGCCAAGGACAAAACTTAGCTTGAGTTCCGAATTAGATCAACGGTTAGCATTAACTTCGGCCTTCAATGCTTCGGGTGATTTCTTATGTTAGAAATCGGCTTTCCCCAAAGTACATACTCCCGAAGTGATGTATTTTGATGATGTCACTACTGACTTGGCATTGGTCGAGTGGATGACACGTCTCACTTATATTTTTGACTTACACATACCTAAAATGCCAATTTCATCTTGACACTTTTCATCATCTGATTGTGCACATGTCCTTGCTGACGTGGTCTTCTGACGTAGATCTCCTGTCGTGACACATATCCTCCTCTTGGATCTAAGGACTATGATCGGTTCTAGATCAATGGTCTAGATTCATTTCATCCTTCGATAATTTGGGTTATCCATTCCCAAGTCTCAATTCTCCCGAAGTTAGATTCCCCGAATAAAAAATTGAGCAACTTGAATTCATCTAACAGTTCATCTTTGATGCAAAAAGATCTGGGTGGTGGAACAAGGTAGTTGAACTTGGTGAAGAAGTTAGCTACATCAGGGTTGCATTAACTTTGATCATGATTGATGGTCGGGAGGCATTGTGAAGATCGAAGTTGCACAATAAATAATTCTATAGGGAGGTCCTGCAATCCAAACCACAATTTCCCAGAAGGGGTACATGTCAATGTGGGAACAATTGTAGAATGATCGGCTGGTTACTCCAAAAATGCCAACCCATGTCCCCACAATTTGAAAAGTACTAAATTTGATGTGATGTTTTCAGTATTTATTAGTTCAATCACGGAGACAGTGGGCCCCAGTGGATGCGTGGTGCCTAATACCAAGGTTCGGATACTTGGTACTCTGGAGGAATTGTGTTGCAGTTGCATTGAGTCGAGAACTCCCGGAGGACGGAGTTAATCTTGACCATTTATCGGGAGAAGGTATGTGAAAACCGATACCAGAGTCTGGAGACTGAGAAATCTGGAAGGTTGGAGAGTATGGAAAGCCTAGAACTTCTGAAGCCCAAAGTTCCATAATAAATCCAAACCATCGGTTGTTAAGGAAGTCGTGGACTGTTGATCCACCCCACTTCATGAAGTTCGACAATTCAGTGTTTGGGAGAAATAAGGTACGAAGTAGAAAGAGCTTCCAAAGATTAAGTTACGGAGCCCTGAAGCTCTCAAGGCTCTGGATAAGAACCTATCCAATAGCATTGGGTCACAACTCATGGTCACATGCAATTGAGGGATGAAGAAAAAGGGCTAGTGCCCAAAAACTGTGTTAAAGAAGGGAAAGGGGTTAGGAAGTAATCCCGTGGGTTTCGTCTGGTTTGAAACAACATCAAAAGAAGTACTAAAGACTTGAGAAATTTTTGATAAGGTCTAGAAAATATATAAGATCCATTAGCTCAGAGAAAAGAGATCAATTGCACAAGGAATGCATCAGATAAAAAGAACAAGTTTTTAAAGGATCATAGCTTTCAGCTCAAAGCTCAAAATTGAGAAAGGAAGCAGTCATTTGAAAGATCTCGAAAAGAGGATTTCAGGTATTCATCCATATTTCAGGATTGAGTAGGATTCTTCCTTGAATTCTTTGGAGTTTTTCTGTGGGGATTTCGATCGCGACAACATTTCTACAATGCGCTCTTCCTTTTGAGATTTGATTAATGTCCTTGATTATGAGCTTGAATCTCTGCATATTGTTTGACATTTTTCATTCTCTACTAACTGTTATATTGTTGACATCAATGACAATTCATTAATGATAAATTATCAATTACAATGAAGTAAAATTGTTATGCATACATTAAAGGAATAAGATATATATATTGGACTATCTATGTGTAGCAAACAATGTTGGAGATTCAAAGGATTTTAACGCTCTCTAACAAAAAAAAATTATTTTGGAAATTTGGGGTGCATTACATATGGTATCAGAGTTGAAGGTTACAACACTTGGACCTCAAGGCGAGGCCAAATTAATTTAATTCTTTTATTTTTGTTGAAGAAAAACTAACAAATATGTTTATTATTACAAACAGAAAAATTGTTGGTCTGTTGTGATAATGTCGGCACAGAATGAAGAAGAAATGAGACCTGAAGAGAATCCTAATCAAGGACTTCCTAAATAACTAGAGCATAACAACGAAGGAAGTTCAACCACCCAGGTTTTGGAAACAATGAAGAACCTCGTCGTGGAATTACAAGTGTTTAAAGAAGATAATGAAAAGTTGAAAAACGCACAGGAAGACCAGTTAGAAATAAAAGAAATGTTTCTATGTAGTATAGTAACCAAGAGGATCCCAAAGAACAATGACAAAGAGGGAGAAGACAACAAAAGTTCCCCTAAAAACTCTGGTCATGAAACATAAAATGAGGATAGTTCTTCCGAAGACACACACATGACAAGAAACAAAACAACTACAGGAAGAAAAATAAAACAAGTAGATCACCTAGAAAGTGAATTCAAGAAAATAAAATTGTCCACCTTTGATGGAGAATCAAGGATGGGTGAAGAGGATGAATCATGGCTACTATATATAAAGAAATACTTTCAGATTTACAACTAATCTAGTAATATGAAAGTCGGAATGACCATTTACAACTTGAAGGGAAAACCAAGTATCTAGTGGGAAGACCTGAAATTGGATAAGGGATTAAAAGAGAAACAAATGGAATGGTCATATTTTAAAAAATATTTCAAGAAGAAATATTTGTCAGAAAGCTATTACGAAAGAAAAAATAAGGAATTCTACAATCTAAGACTCAGAAAAATGACCATGGATGATCTAATAAATAAATTTCTAGAACTATTGAGATTTGTACCATACATCAAGGAAGACAAAGTAAAAGTACAATAATACTTAAGCTATCTACCACATTCATACAAAGATAGAATTGAATCGGACAATCCCAAGTCTTTAAGTGATGTGTTTAGAAAGGCTTGGATGTGCTATGATCAGTACAAATAGAGGTCTGAAATTCCCAAGGCATGGAAGGACAAGAAACAAGACATAATGAATAAGTGAAATAAAGGGTTCTAGCCAACCCATTTCTGTAATAGGGAAAAAAGTTTCCAAAAGAAGGACTATCATTCAAACACCCAGAGTGCTAAAGGGGGAGGTAGGCCAGTTAACCTAGGAGTCAAGAAGGTTGGGTACATCCCAAAAGATCCATTGAAGTGTTGGCAATGTGGAGAACCTCACTTGAGGAGAAATTGTCTACACTTAATTTCCATGACAATAACTTCAATCCATAACATGCAAGAAGCTTAGACAGTAGGAGATATGGGTAGAAGCGTGCACAAAATTAATGCAGCTATGGATGGCAGGAAGTTGATCATCAATCCACTATCGTGGAGGTTGAAGGTAAAATTCATGATAACCTCTTTTCCATATTAATTGACCCAGGAGATAGTCTGAGTTATGTCACTCCTAGTTTAGTTGAATTAATCAAGATCAAGAAAATAAAGAATCTTAAGTCCTGGTTAGTATAGTTAGCAACTGGGACCAAGAGAAAGGTAATAGATTTTATTCTTGAATGTGAACTCAGTATAGACGATCAAAGTACAAAGTTAGATCTGAACATTTTACCTTTGGGATCTTACGATTTAATCATTGGAATATATTGGTTAGAGAAACATAAAGTAATATTAAACTGTTACAAAAGGTCACTTATTTACATACACGAAAACAACACAGTTAGGGCGATACAAGGGACTAGGAAACCAATTTCGGCTAGGAGGATATCAATCATGCAGTTTAATAAATGTATGAACAAAGGTTGCCAAGCTTATGCTATTCAGGTAACTAATCTGTTAGAAAAGGAAAACAAACCTGGTCTAGAGAACTTTGTAGTCCTACATGGGTTTAGAGATGTATTTGTGGATGAAATACAAGAACTACCTCCAAGAAGAGAGATAGATTTCTTTATCGATCTACTACCTGGATCTGCCCTGATATCTAAGGAACCTTATAGAATGAGTTTACTTAAATTAACAGAACTGAAAATTTAGCTTCAAGAACTGTTAGTTAAAGAATATATCAGACCAAGTGTCTCACCTTGGGGAGCACTGATTCTCTTCATTAAAAAAAAAATATGGGACCTTGAGACTATGCATTGACCATCGTCGACTAAACAAGATGAAAATCAAGAATAAGTATCCTTTACCCAGAATTAACGACATGTTTGACCAAGTTGGAGGAGAAAAAATCTTCTCTAAGTTAGATTTAAGGTCTGGTTATCACCAAGTCAGAATAAAAGACGAAGATATAAATAAAAAAACATTTAGAACACGTTATAGACACTATGAGTTTGTTGTAATTCCATTTGGTATTACTAATGCACCAACAACCTTTATGTGTTTGATGAATAGTATATTCAGCCAATATCTGGATAAATTTGTGTTGGTGTTTATCGATGATATTTTAGTTTACTCGAAAATGGAAGAAGAACATGAAGAACATCTAAAAATAGTATTACAGACCTTATGGAAACACAAGTTGTATGCGAAGTTTGATAAGTGCGACTTCTACCAAAGAAAGATACAGTACCTATGACACGTGATATCCAAAGAGGGTATTGCAGTTGATCCATAAATGATAAAATCCATTATGGAATGGCCTATTCCTAATGATGTAGCAAACATTAGATAATTCATGGGAATTACCGATTATTACTGAAGATTTATCAAAGGATTTTCTAAGATCGCATATCCAATTACATCCATACAGAAAAAAATAATAAGATTTACTTGGTCACAAAAGTGTCAGGACAACTTTGATATATTAAAAAGACTATTAGCTACAACACCTTTCATAAGGGTAGCGAATCCCGATAAAGATTGTACAATTTGCATGGATTCAAGAAAAGAAGGCTTGGGAAGTGTCTTAACACAAGATGGACATGTCATCTATTATGAATCACGTAAACTGAAAGAACATGAACAAAATTAATTTACACATGATTTGGAATTAGAAGTCGTAATTCATGCACTGAAAATGTAGCGACATTATTTAATGGGGAGAAGGTTTCTGCTACTAACCGACAATAGTGGTGTAAAGTTTTTATTTAGTCAACCAGATCTCAATGTAAGGCAAGTGAGATGGCTAGCCTTTTTAAGTGAATTTGATTTCGAAGTAAGACACATCAAAGGCAAAGAAAACAAAGTTGCAGATGCTCTAAGTCGAAGGACTAACAGACTTTATGAGATAAGTGTTAGCAAAGTAGAGCACGACATCGAACAAAGAATAAAATCTACAAGTAGTAATGAAAAAACGTACATCAAAACAACAACAAAATTGCAATAGAATGCAGAGAAACTGAACAAAACAGATCCAAGTTTAGATAAAAATGGACTGTTAAGGTTAAAAAACAGGCTATACGTACCTAATTCTACGGATTTAAAATCAACAATTCTTGACGAATTGCACAAAAGGTCATATTTTGGTCATCTAGGATACCAAAAAATGATAACAACCTGAAGAAAATTATTTTATTGTCCTAACATGAAGAGTGAAACAACTGAATATTTATCTAAATGATTAGATTGTCAATAGGTAAAGGATGAACATCAAAATCAAGTCAGTGTGCTACAACCCCTACCTATACTAGAATGGAAGTGGGAGATTATCTTGTTGGACTTCATCACAGGTTTTCCTAAGACTCAAAACAAAAATGACTCAATTATGGTAGTGATTGATAAACTTAGCAAATCTACATATTTAATACATGTGAAATCTACTTATAAAGAAAATAATATTGCTGAAATTTGTATGAAATAAATATTCAAATTGCATGGAATTCCTAAGATGGTGATCTTTGATAGAGATGTCAAATTTATGTCAACGTTTTGGAAGGAATTATTTGCAAGATTGGATACTAACCTAAATTTTAGCACAAGCTACCATCCACAAATGGATGGGAAAACCGAACGAACAAATCAGATTGTGGAAGACATGTTACGAATGTACGTAAGAACGAAAACAACTAACTGGGAGGGGTACCTACATTTAGTGTCCTTATGGACTCATGGTCAAGATAGGGGTGACCAAGGCAAGTGAAATTGGTTGTTCTGTTCTATAGATGGGTGGAATGTGTTTGTTCCATTTGTATTCCAACATCAAGTTTCAGATATGTATCTTGGCTCACATTCCTTGTCATTGTTATGTTTATGATTTTTATTTTTTAGGAATATGATGGCTTAGTATAGTTAAAGGATACTGAATATATTGTTTATTTGAAATGTGATGGTGGTACATATATATTCAATTTCCATTTAAATATGCACATACACAATTACCACAGAGAATAGATAGAACGAATAACAGTCCAAATACATTCTTCATTACCACATAAATATAGTGATGAATTCCAAGTATCTTGCAAAAGAAACCATTGTATTCAATCGACCATTGTTCGAATATTAAATTTGGAGTACCATAGATCAAAGACTCCAAAACCTCTTATATTGTAAACAAAATGCTAAGAAGTATACACATAATCTGTATGTAACCGAAGTAATGCGCGCATAGATCAGAAATCGAATACCTTTCGAGAAAGATGTTTCCTTCATCTGATTCCCTCGATTTGCACAACCTACAAAAGAAGAAAATGAGGATTTAGTAAAATATGATAGGATTTTAATGGAAATCAAACAACAGAATAAGCCAAGGACAAAACTTAGCTTGAGTTTTGAATTAGATCAACGATTAGCGTTAACTTTGGCCTTCAGCACTTCAGGTGATTTCTAATGTTAGTAAATGGTTTTTTCTCGAAGTACATACTCTCGAAGTGATGTATTTTGTTGACGTCACTGCTGACTTGGAAATGGCTGAGTGGCTACCAAATTTCACTTACATTCATGACTTACAAGTACCTGAAATGAAAATTTCTTCTTGACACTTGTCATCATATTATTGTGCCACATGTCCTTGCTGATGTGGTTTGCTGATGTAGATATCTTGTCATGGCACATATCCTCCTCCTAGAGCTAACGAGTGTGATCAGTTCTATATCAATGGTCTAGCTTCATTTCATCCTTCAGGAATTTGGGTTATCCATTCCCAATTCTCAATTCTCTAGAAGTGAGATTCCCCAAATAAAAACTCGAGCAACTTGAATTCATCTAATGGTCCATCTTTAGCGCAAAAAGCTCCGGGTGGTGGCACAAGGTAGTTGAACCTAGCAAAGAAGTTATCTAGATCGGGGCTGCATTAACTTTGATCATGATATATCAAGATCGATGGCCAGGAGACATTGTAGAGATCAAAGTTGCGCGATAAATAATTCTGCAGGGCAGTCCCGCAATCCAAAACATGGTTTCCCATAAGGAGTACATGTGAGTGTGGGAAAAATTGCGGAACGATCTGCGGGTTACTCCAAAACCACTAACCCATGTCCCCACAATTTGAAAATTACTAAATTTGATGTGAGGTTTTCAGTATTTTTTAGTTCAAGAACGAATATCATGGGCCTCAGTGGATGCATGGAACCTGATCCCAAGTTCCGAAGACTTGGTACTGTGGAGGATTTGTGTTTCTATCGCGTTGATTCGAGAACTCTTGAAGGACATAGTTAATCTCGACCGTTGATGGGGATAAGGTTCATGGCAACTAATACCACAATCCGGAGAATTATCACTTCGGAAGGTTGGAGAGTATGGACAGCCCAGAACTTTCGAAGCCCAAAGTTCCATAATAAATCCCAACCGTTGGTTGTTGAGGAAGTCGTGGACCATTGATCCACCCTACTTTGCGAAGTTTTCCAATTCAGGGTTTAGGAGAAATAAGGCATGAAGTAGAAAGAGCTTTTGAAGCCGAAGTTTCAGAGCCCTGAAGCTCTTAAGGCTCCGGATAAGCACCTATCCAATAGCACCGGGCCACAACCCGTGGTCATATGCAATTGAGGGATGAAGAAAAAGGGCTAGTGCCAAAAAACTGTGTTAAATAAGGGAAGGGGGTTAGGAAGGAAGCCTGTGGGTTTCGTCTATTTCGAACGGGCATCAAAAGAGGTACTAAAGACCTGGAAACTTTTTGATAGGGTCCAACAAAGATCTAAGAGCCATTAGCTCAGAGAAAAGAGATCAATTGCATAAGGAATGTATTAGATAAAAAGAACGAGTTTTTAAAGGATCATAGCTTTCTCCTCAAAGCTCAGAATTGAGCAAGGAAGAAGTCATTGGAAAGATCTCGGGAAGATGATTCCATGTATTCATCCATATTTGAGGATTGAGTAGGATTCCTCCTTGAATCCTTTGGAGTTTTCCTGTGGGGATTTTGATCCCGACAACATTTCTACAATGTGCTCTTCCTTCTGAGCTTTGATTAATGTCCTTGCTTATGAGCTTGAATCTCTGCATACTATTTGATATTTTTCATTCTCTGTTAATTTTTATATTGTTGAAATCAATGACAATTCATTAATGATAACTTATCAATGAAAAAGAAGTAAAACTTCTATGCATACATTAAAGGAATACAATATCTATAATGGATTATCTCTGTGTCACAAACAATGTTGGAGATTCAAGGGACTTTAATGCCCTCTAACAATTTATTTATTTATTTATTTATTTTATTTGGGAAATTTGAGGTACATTACATCCACCCCCTGCAGACAACACCCATACTTCCCCGATATACAAATTGACAACCAAATTGCCCTTTCTTTTTCTCCTTTACTTTCCCTTTCTGGTTACTTATTCGTTTTTCTGAATATTTTTATATCACGAATACGACCAACCTCTTCCCTATTCCTTACTTGGTAGTTATTTCCATCATCGATTCTTGGGAAGGCTTTCTGTGACCTGCAAACATCACCCGGAGTTCCGCGATATACAAATGGACCACTGAAGTCCGTCATCATTCCTTGTTCTATTTTACACATTTTGCAGTCAAAATTTCAGAGATATACAATTTGACCATTGGGCCTTCACGTCTCCTGAGTATAACTTGTAACCCCATTTTGAAGCTTGGTCGACTGCTTTCCATAATTGAACATTTCTTGGAATCTCTTTCGCGGCTTGGTGGGTTCACGAAATGTCCAATGCTTAATCTCTCTTCGCCATTCCCTCCAACTTCAGACTTCTTTCTAGATATGAAATTATTAAGCTTTAATGCTAATAAATCATCATGTAGGTATCATTAAGATTGTCATTAATGTCTGAAAGGCTCGAGGAGATATGTCATTAATACGAATTAAACCAAGATTCGTGGAGGGTTGTATTATCCCTTCTGAGTTTTCATTTCAAGCATCATGGAATATCTTTCGCGCATAGTCCGGTTGGAGGATTCATGAAATCTCCAATCCTTAATCACTCTTCATCGTCACTGCCGCCTTCACACTTTTTTCTAAGTATGAAATTAGTAATCTTTAATTGTAACAAATCATTATGCAGGAACTGTAGAAATTGTCATCAATCAGTGAAAGGCTCGAGGAGATATAACATGGATATGCATTAAACCAAGATTTGTGGAGGGTTATATTATCCCTCCCAAATGTTCATTTCAAACATAATCTGGAGAAAACAAACATTCTCGTTAAATTATGGCAGCAGTTTGACAACAGTTCTATCCAGATATAGTAAACACCTTCGGGAATGATAACCAAAAATTCCAGTGGTCCAGGGAATATTCTTACTACTCATCTCCTTCCTCCTAGAAGAAAAGAATGAGATGGTCCCTTGGTGTGTCGAGAGATATATTTCAAGACAAAGAATTCCAAGGCAACACTGTTTTCTCAGACAACCCCCCCCCCCAATTGCGTTGATGGCTGACGCAGAGGTTGATGCAGTTGATTTTGAGCTGGAAGAATATGATCTGATGGACGATGATATGACGATGGATGATGGAAATGTAGATGTTGTTCCCACTCACGACCAAATTGAAATCCATCATAATGGGGGGCACTTCCTGGATCGACAATGGCGGCCCTAACAAGACCAAAGGAAGGGGTTTCAGAAAAGAAACCAACGTTGAACGCAATAGCCAGTTTGCAGCTCAAGAGTTTGAGCCTCTCGACTCAGATGGCGGTCCTCTCCCTCAGAGATGTATCCTTTCCTTTCATTTTTATGGATTTGGATTGGGTTTGGATTTTTCCCTAGTGTAGGTTGTGTCCCTGAAGTCTTTGACTGTAAGGAAATGGTCTCTTGGTGCGTTTAGAGATATATTTCAAGACAAATAATTATTCAATTGCGGGACCACTCTCCTGTTTTTTGGATATACAATTAACATCTTAGGGGGTGAGGACCAAAAATCCCAGTGGTGCAAGGAATATTCCTACTACTCATCCGCTTCCGCCTAGAATGAAGTAATTTGGACCTCTGGAATTGATTGTGTAGCTTGTGTCCCTTAAGTCTTTTCCTGTAAGGAGGTGGTCTCTTGGTTCCCTTTTGCCCAGAATGAAGTAATTTTCACCTCTGGAATTGCTCGTGCAGACCGTGTCCTTGAATTCTTTGACTTTAAGGAGGTGGTGTCTTGGAGTGTCCTCACTTTTAGTTTCAAGCTCTTCCTATTTCCCTACAAAAAATTTTCTCTTCTTCCTCATGGGAAGCTTGTGAGAACTATTAATTTTACCGTGATGAGGGTTCTTATCTCCTCCTACGTTTGAATAATTCTGGGTTTCTTTCTTTCTAGACTGGGTCATTGGAGTGATACTCTGGGATGTCGTACTCTTGGTAGTGGTAGCTGGGGATTGGACACTCTTCTCAGCGAGGCATTTTCCCTGTTTTTTGTACAATTCAGTGGTGCTTTTCAATGTCTCTAGATCACCAACATCAGGAGAAGGAGTGTTGTTGACTTGTTTCAAGCCAAATAATTATTCCACTGCAGAACCACTCTCTTGTTTCTTTGTCACCTCGGGTCTTCTGCAAGATGTTGAGATTGTCATAGCCAAAATTGAACTTCAGAGGAGAACACTACAAGGAGTTCCTAAAAACGCATGATAATCAATTTTCTATGCATTTTGAAGAGCTTGTTGATGGCTCCTCCATGTTGTCACACTAGATGAACAACACATAATTGTATGCATGTTTTTTTCTTGTAACTCCTCTACCTGTATTTATGACAAATATGTTCAATTCTTCGATGCAAATAACTCAATACAATGTTTATGGATAAATATATATTATCCACTATTTGTTTTATAGATTTACTATTAAAAAAATTGCCTTGGAATCTTGGTTGGTGCTTCTTTGCTAGATTTAACACCTCTTCTCGTTTACATGGTTCGAGAGTCTCATAATTCTTAAATATTTTATTGACTAAAGTAATTTGATCAAATATGGAGCATTGAAGAAGTATATGACAATGTATTGTGTCGATTACATGAGGCTTCTATGGAAACATAAATGAATTTCACATAGTTTCAAACCAACATTCAATTCCATTCGTAATGTAGATAGAACATAGAAACACTAATTCACTATGTGGGAGTTGGGGCCTTACCCAAGAAGTTTCGTTCTCATCTCAACCTTGCTGAGAAAATGATCTCTTATTTCCCTCTTGCTTCCTTGATTCCTTTACTCCAAATGGAAACATTTTATTGGTTGTCCATTCCCTGGCCTCTATTTGAGCACTTTTACTTTATTAATGAAATTACCAAATTTCTTATTCGCAAATATTTTGAAAAATAAATAAATGATATATGCTAGATGAATTCAAATGGAGCTATGAAATCAACCACAATATTAAAATCCAAGTTTGTCATTGTTATACTTATGTTCAAGTTGACAGTACCATAAGTTTATTTCTAGATATGCAATTATTAATCTTTAATGCTAGCAACTCATCATGCAGGAAGTTTAATACTTAAAATAATATTTCAAGGAATTAAACAATGTATCAAGAACACAATTACTCCCACAAGTTGCAATAAAAGAAAATCTTCAACAAAGCATTTTCTCACACCCTTTTTAATGATACAAGCACAATAGAAAACAAGTAAGTGGATAAAATTTTGGACTAGAAAATGATGATTTTGCAACAATGGGGCTCGTTTGAGACCGATTCCCTATTACAAAAATTTCCCTTCGCTTTTCTATTTTCCCACTCTCTTTTATCCCCTTCTTTTCCCTCTTCTATACTTAACCAAATTCCCCTTTCTTTTTCTCATCTAGTTTATCTTTCTGGTTATATAGTTATTTTTACAAAAATGTTTAACTGCGCGGGTTGGCAGACTCACGGGTTCACATTTTCACTCATGCTTTTATATCACGAATCCGACCAATCGCTTCCCCATTCCATACCTAGCCACTTTTTCGATCATGGATTCCCAGGCAAGCGACCTCTAGATTGCACTTCCATTGTTTCATGACCTACAAAAACACCTGGACTTCCGCGATATACAAATTGATTTCCAAACTCCCACATTATCCCCTCTTCCATTTACACATTTTGCACTCAAAAGTTCTGAGACATACAATTTGACTATCGAGGCCTCACGTCTCTTGGGGAACCCTTGTCACCGTATTTTAAGCCCTTCCGACCTCTTTCCATACTTGGCCATTTCTTGGAATCTCTTTCATGGATCGTTGGGTTGGTGGGTTCACGAAATCTCCAATTCCTAATCATTGTTTCTTATGCCCACCACCTTCGCACTTCTTTCCAAGTATGTAATATTTGAGGTTTAATGCTAACAAATCACCATGTAGCAACCGTAAAGATTTTCATTAATGAGAAAAAGGCTGTAGGAGACAATCACATTGACTATCCCTAGACATCTTGTCCAGAAACATACAAAAAATATATTTCCAGGTAATGGGATATCTATTACAAATTTCAATATATTAGCGAAAACGAGTCCAACCGACAGTTTCCCTATTCCATACTTAGCCACTTTTTCGATTGCGAGTTCCCGAACAAGTGGGCTCAAGATTACGCTTCCATTGTTCCACAACCTGCAAACAACACCTGGAGTTCCATGATATACAAACTGACCACTGGACTGCCCCATCATGCCCTCTTCCATTTTACATTTTTTTCACTCAAAATTTATGAGACATACCATTTAATCGTCGGGCCCTCACCTCCCCTGAGTATCCCTTGTAACCCTATCTTCAAGCTCGACCAACCACTTTCCATACTTATCCATTTGTCAATTGCTCTTCCCCATCCCCACCACCATCACACTTGTTTCTAAATATGAAATTAGTAAGCTTTAATGCTAACAACTCATCATGCAAGAACAATAAAGATTTTCATTAATGAGCAAAAGGATCAAGGAGATCTCCCATTAATATACATCAAACCAATATTTGCGAAGGGTTATATTATTTGTTCCTAGTGTTCATTTCAAACATCATGGAATTTCTTTTGTGGGTCATCAGGTTGGAGGGTTCATGAAATATTGAATCCTTAATTTCTCTTCGACGTACCCACCACCTTCACACTTCTAAGTATACAACTACTAATCTTTAATGCTAACATATCATCATGCAACAACCATATATATTTTCATTAATGAGGGAAAGGATCAAGGAGATCTCCCATTCACATGCATTGGACGAAGATTTGCAGAGGGTTATATAATCCCTTCCAACTGTTCATTTCAAACATCGTCTAGAGAAAACTGACGTTCTCGTAAACTTATGGCAGCAACTCAACAATAGTTCTATGGAGATACAATGAACATATTTGGGAGTGAGGACCATAACTTCCATTGGTCCAGGGCATACTCTTACTAATCATCCCCTTCTACCCAGAAAAAAAGTAATTTGGACCTCTAGAATTGCTCGTCCAAGCTGTGTCCCTGAATTTTTTTACTGTAAGGAGGTGGTCTCTTGGTGCACCGAGAGATATATTTCAGGCCAAATAATTATTCCACTGAGGGACCACTCTCCTATTTCTTTTTCACCTTAGGCCTTCCGCAAGATGCTAATATTGTCAGAGCCAACATTGATCTTAAGAGGAGAAGAATGCAAACAGTTCCTAAAAAATCATGATAACGGGTTGGACCTCTTTCCCGAGTTCCTAGAAGACCCGACGACAATTCCTGAAGATATCACAAGGTTGTAGGTTAGTTCATATAGAAATCCATTCCGAGAAATTTCCTGGTTGTTTACAATAATAATGATACATGAATCCACGAAAAGTATTTCCCCCGTGATTATTTATATTTTTTATTTCACAGTCAAGGAACAAGCCATTTTTTATTGGGGAAGCTAATTTCCATTGAAATATTCTCCCAATTGTCATGATTCAAAGAGGAAAATAAATTGTGTATGTCATCCTACTTGGTTTTCGTGATAGCGCATTGTTGTCTGTTATCAAAATTGTGTGTGACCAAAAAGGTAAACTATGAATTCGACCCAGTAACCTTCTGGTACCAGGCCTTGTGGAAGCACAGGGCCTCCCATTGTTCTTATGAGGTTTTTAATGACTTTGTCTTAGTTTTCAAAGATTTATTTTTAGGAGAGGCTGTTCCCCACATGTCTGACCAGGAAACCAATGTTTTGGACAAGAAGGAGACACTTGAACAAATGGAGAATTATAGTGTGATTATGATTTTTGGCTCCAAGGAAAACCCTTATTTCCTTCCATGTCACATTACGAACATAATGTTTGTTACAAAAATAGAAAGGCCATACAACTATTGGTTTCATTTTTTCCATGAGAAGAGAAAAAAGTAGTTCATTCCTTTGCCTTGGAAATTCGAGGACATGTGTTCAGGAATATCAACAAGATTGACAAATTTGCAGGCCGTTTCAAAAACTTGAACCTAAGATATGTTGAAAGGCTAAGAGGGTTTGACCCTAATGGGATTTTTTTAGAACATTTACTAGCAATTGGCTTCAACAATTCTTTTATCCAGACACACCTAAACGAAGACAAAGACAGTGACGACAACACTCCTTCTCCTGACGCTGGCGACCTTGAGACATTACAAAGCACCATTGAATTGTACTAACAACAGGGATAAGGCCCCGGTGAGAAGAGTGTTCAATCCCCAACTACCACTCCCAAGAGTACGACATCCTGGAGCATCACTCCAACGACCCACCCCAGTAGCAACCCATAATTCTTCAAATGGTGGAGGAGAAAAGAACCCTCCTCACATTAAAATTGATAGTTCTCACAAGCTTCCTGTGAGGAAGAAGAGACAAAACGTTGTAGGGAAAGCGGAAGAGCCCGAAATTGAAAGTGAAGACATGGAAATTGAGACTGATCTAGATAATGTATTGCGTGACATTGATCATCCTAGGGACATGATCCACCATAGTCCCCTAATGGAAATATCTGAGACCAAATTTTTTTACGAAAATGAATCCTTTGTATTCTGGAGCGTTGTTTTTTACAGCAAATCTAAAAATTTAATTATTGAAAAGAGAGATGTAAGAAATAATAAAGAGAAATCTCATTCAGATATTAACCTTAGGAACATGTAGCCATCCCAAATATCCTGACTTCACTGAGAAATCAGATATGCTCTTGATGATTCCATTAGAGGCATTGAGGTGGAGAATGACAGACTGAAGGACCAACTCAAGGTATTGGAGGAAGCTTTGATTCATATCCCATTGCTTTCTAGTCCTTTAGCAGTAAGCATGCCTGCCACCCCTGCAACCAAGTTAAAAGGATCCTCCAGCCTCCTCACATCATGTAGGGGCTATTTGGAGAAGAATATCAAGAAAATAATGGAGCTAATTACTCAGGCCTGGGAAACATCACAAAGTATATCTTCCCTTGGAACGAGGGCACATACTTTGCATGAACATTTGCAGGCAGATTTAAAAAATGAATAACGTTTCTATCTAGAGACAATCATCCCTTTTGGCATCCATGTCAGAAACATGACAGATATGAGAAGAATACAAGAAGATCTCCCCTCCCTAAACCAAATCAATCAATTAAATGCATGCTAGAAAGAGAAAGTGGAAACCTACATCTCATTTTCCAATCATGTGAACAAGCCATATCAAAAAAAGAAGAATTATTCAAAAAGTTGATCGAAATAGACTTAGCTGGAAGTACTAACGAGGTCCAAGACCCCAACTTAAATGTCAACTTCTTGTCCTTAAACTAGAAAGCCTTCGATGAACAAGTTGATATTTTTAAGGGGTTGTCTTTAGAAAATTTTTACAACATCCTTGAATATGGTGAAGATGACGTGGACAACTGGCTAGTGGACTATTCAGTACAAAATGAAGAAATTGATCAGTCTCTACGTAATATTTCTATCGATCTAAGGGAATTAGAAAAGGATCTTTTCAACATAAAAATTTGGGATAAGATCGACGTGGCTCCCATGAGAAGCTACATTGAAGAATGGCTCCAAAGGGCAATCTACAAGATCATTGACGAAGGGAAATAAGCAGTTGGCACGATTCTAGTAGCCATCGACGAGAGCAATAAAAATGCATCAACAAGAAAATAGAAAAGGGGGAGATAGATACCATCATAGTAAGTCTATATTGATCACATCCTTCTTTGTTTATCAATCCAGTTATTCCACCTCTTTAAATAGAAATGTCTAACCAAAGACTGATAACTTCCAATTTCTTCTTTTCAGGTCTTGCTCTCTACCGTCGCCCACTTCTTCTTTCTACAATCATATTTCATGTAATTATTTATTTTATGGTCTATAGGAGCCCCAATCCCAGTCTATATGATAAACGCATTTAAATTTCCAGGAATATTTAACAAACATTATTACTTTTTGATAAATTTCAAAGAAAACTACTTTGGGAACAATCTCAATGGTGCCTTATAACCCTATTTTTGGAATGCAAAATTAGTTCTCTTTATGTATGTCAATCATCTTCTTTTATTTTTATGTGCTCATAATTTTTTATCTTCAACTATGCTAGATGTCAAGAGATTGTGTTTATTTAATTTGAATGTTTACTRTGTGTGATTCCTGGTCCTATTTTCCASGAACCTTTATTTCAAAAAAAAAAAAAAAAAACATTTTATATCGTTTTCTATTGCTTTAATTCATTGTGACATAAATTCTCTAAGTCTCACAATTGAACTATACACGCCCTAGGAAAAAATTAAAGAGGAGTACCACATCTATAAAAATGCARTAGGATTGACATCCTCATTAGATTTTTGTTTCGGGCGTAACATATTGCATAAACATAAACCTTCGAATTTTTTTATCATTTCCAAAAAAACAATCAAGTGGATATACATGTTGAGATGTCCAGTTGGTACTATACAAATATTCCCTCTTCCTGGAGATAAATTGCAGATCAACCTCTGACAATATATAGAAAAAAACTAGCAAACACAGAGGTCACACAAGAAGATAAAAGAATCTTCAAAAAATAATATATTTGTTTCGTTGCCACCACATATAACTTTATTTATCCTAACACATATAGAGACACACAAGACAGGTGATCTATTTAATAGAATGAAATGGATGTTGCTTACTTTGTCCATGGGAAAAATTAAAGAAGTGACTATGAAATTATACTTAACTCTAAATATTGGGATGAAATCCAGTTGGAAGTATACAAATATCATTATGAATGAATTTCATAAATACATTAAAGATATAAAACATATAAGGTAGGAACAAAAATTTTGAACATGGAAAGTGAGACTCCAACAATATATCAAGTTACACGTGATGGGGATATCTGTTCTCTTTCACATCTATATGTTGTACTACTGGTAATAGGAAAAATTATAGAATCTTATTAAGAAAATAAAATCAAGATGGATTATGCAAAAAACAGTATAATTAGAATGAAAATAATTTCAAAAACTAACTGGTTTCAATGCCAGAATTTATGTAGGAGCCACATGTCATTTTCTGCATGGATACCACCTTTGCTTCATGTTTCCATTTTCCTCTGCTACCTATTCCCCCATCCCTGTTCATTTATTCCCATTCCAACCCAGCAGGGACTACACTGCCATGCAACACTTATTTTGATTGTATCTTCTCTACCACCATGACAAATAAAGTATGTTTAGTCAATATTAGTGATGTGTTTTTGTTGGTCATCTCTTCTTTCTTCATTCCTACATTTTTATTTCTCTTATCATTTGAAAGTGAACTGTCATCAATCGTGGCAACTTTCTTCTTCACTCTGTCATAGAGATCATGTGAAACAATTAACCATCATTAGATTATCTGTTAATATTTTCAAGTATCTTACTTAATTTGGGTGTGGCATGTATAGATTTACTTTTTAATCAAAATTAATAAAATTTGGAAAGAAGAAACATGATTTAACCCTAGATAGACTCTTCCGATTTTTTTAATAAGTTATATACTATGGATTTTTACATGTATTTACTTTTCAATCAAAATGAATGAGATTTTAAAATCTCTTTGCTATTATTTATTATAGATATTATTTAGCTTTTTTTTAGTAATATTTTTTAAATAAATGTGAAATATATGACAATGATAGTGTGTAATGTATCTAGGGAGGATAATATGGGGTAATATGGGGTACCTAGAAAGGTAATTAAGTAGATAATGAATTTGATGTGGCCATAATATTGGAATACAACCACTATGTAATTAAAAGGAAATAATATGTCCACTATGTGATTAATAGGATATAATATAATAATAAAGGGTAGTTGGCATAAGACCCTAAGAATATTCATGGGAAAGTATAAATACACATAAGTATCATTGCATTGGATATGTTTTGGATTCTATTTTGTTGTAGAAAACATGGATTGTAGAGTGATTCCTTCCATAAGGAGCATTTGACAGTGTCACCCTACCTCAAGGGTTCTTCTCTCTATATTCTTGTGTTGTTCATAGTGAATGCTTTGACATATTTTGTGTTAAGGGTTTCTTTTTGAAGTTTTATGGTGGATTTTCTCTTATATATTTAAATTTTCACTACAAGTGGTATTAGAGTTTTTTCTTGGGCATGAAGTGACAAAATATTTGGGCAAGAAGTAGAAGATTTGCTATCTTTTTGTAAATTTTTGATGGAAAATGGCGAATGACAATATTTAGGAAGATTTATGAAACTTTATATGAAAAATTTGTAGAATACAACCACATATCTAAATTACTCTAGAAAAAATACCCAATTTCGAAAAAACAATCGTCCAAAATAGAGTTCGCAAAGTGGATATATCGTTGATTCAAAATCTGCATTTTTTTAGGGTTTTTTCCGGTGAGAGATGAAAATTTTGCAGATTGAATATCTTATGACAGAGTGCACATATTCCATTTAGAACAATGCCATTAGATCCATAAAACTCATGGAATTTCATAATTGGGGTCATAGTAGCCAATTCGAGAAGTATAGTAGAGGTTATGATCATTTTTAAATTTCATCCTCAAGCCCTAAGTACATAAAGGAGCTTTGTTGAAAAATTAGTGATTTTTCTTTAAAATCCTAGCTCTTTTTTTGGATTATAGCAAGCAAGATGCATTTTACAGGAAACAATGATAGTCCTAGTATTTAAGATTACATAAAAGAGATGAAGTCCTCTTTGATGATGTTTTGGAGAGTGACTCTCCCTCTTCAATTATATGGTGATGCAATCATTTGGTGGAGTTTGCTTAACTATGGAAAGGTGATTTCAGTTTTAGATGAAGCATATGAAAAAATGTTTTTAGATAAATGGTCTCATGTTTTGAAAAAGGATAAAAAGAGTACCAAGGATTTGTTTTCATATGAGAAATTCATATTACAGGTTCATGAATGCATTCAACAAGAGAAGGTGATTATTTCTATTAACCTTGGTTGCAAGCACAATTTCATCAATGTTAATTTGGCTAAAATATTGCAATTTTCTGCAAAGAATATTCAAAGCACATAGGTTGAAGGTGAAAATGTTTAAATTTTCAATGATGTAAAGATTTTCATAGATAAATATGTGTTGCATTCCAATTTTAATGCTATGGATATGATTGATGTGGATGATATTATTTAATATCCTTGTTGGGAAGCAATTGTTAATATTAATATTAATGTGCAAAAGAAGTTTATGAAACTATGATATTACACATCAAAATTACTCACTTCGATAGTGTCGCAAGTGTCGCCATTACAAGTGTCGCAAGTGTCGCATTTTGCTCACAAGTGTCGCAAGTGTCAAGGAAAGCATACTACCATGATACCTATGTTGTGCCTATAACAACATGAGAAGGACACTTGACACACATCAAACACTTGATTTGGAAGAGGAGGAATGGTTAACTGGGCTTATATACCTCTTGCCATCTGAAAGAACCCAAACAATTGAGTTTTTGGAGGGGAGCGCTCCCCTATACCTCTCTCAGGAGTGCTAGCACCCCCCTATAAGCTATCAAGGAGTGTTATAACACTTATTTGCCCTTTTGCAGGAGCACTCCTTGTAACATCCCGCTCTGGCGCACTGAGATGACTTATTATTTGAGGACACTTGCTCGCAAGTGATCTGGACTTTTATGATGATAGACCATTTATACTTGATTATGATGCGATTGACAGATGACATGATGTGTTACTATTTGATGTAGACAGGTGTTATTGACTCAGTTTCATTGAGTGTGCAGGGTTTTAACCATGAGGATGCAGAGGCATCAGTAGAACCCCCTTGGACTCTGGACTGAGTCAGGGAGTGTGCCTTTGGGTTGATAGGTTTACTATGATGTTTCATTTGATTTGATGATTTGATGTGACATTCTGACATGATTTTTGATGATGCACGCTGACGATAGCTTGCCGACCAGACTCACATATGGAGTAAAGGGGCCACACACGATTTGCAGAGAGGTCGAGGGAGAGGGGTGGACAGCGCCCCTGCCACCGCCTGCTAGCACTCCCGCCGTGGCTCAAACTCTAGGTTAATGATTACCTAGTTCGAGAGGATCCACGATGCCGTGAGGGCAGACTGCGACAGTCGCTCACAATGATTCTAAGGGGCGCTCAATAAGGCGGGGGCCTTATTACTTAGAACCCTTAGTCTCCTACAAGTTCACCTGGCAGAGTGTTGACTCCAGGGGTTATAGAGGTCTACCAATCAGTCCAGTTGGCGAGTGGCACCCTTGGAGCACGTGGTGCATCCTGAACGGCATGTCGCACAAAAGAAACTCAGTGGGAGAGTGGCACCCTTGGAGCACATGGTGCGTCTGGAAGGGCACGTCACCCAAAAGAAATTCCAGAGGCGAGTGGCACCCTTGGAGCACGTGGTGCATCCTGAAGGGAACGTTGCATTATTGTGGAGGAAGGGTCAGCCTAAATAACCTTAAGTCATCATCACCTGAATAAAACCTTAAGCAATTCCCCTAACCAATCGTTGCCTAGCTCAGAATCTAAGCCCTAAGCCTAAGACTTTCTAGAAAAAAGAGGGGGAATTAGTGTGACCTTAACAAAAGAAAATGTCAAAAAAAAAAAAAAACTCAGAGCATTATCCTCTCATTATCCATGTCTACTTCATTAAACTATCCTCCATCACCTTAATCTTCCAGTATCCATCTCCCTTTTGCATGTCCAGTTCACATTACTAAATCACCATCCCTCCTCTTAACTCCTCATTATTCTTTTTATGTAATACATTTACTTTTCCCACATACATGTTTGTCATCGCCTTAATCTTTCATTATCCTATATATATATATATTATCCTATATATATATATATATTAATGGGGAATTTAAATGATGGATAATGATAAATTACAATGATGAATGCATGCTTATAAATAGAAAAAAATGAAAATATATATACATATATTATAAACAAATTGTAAAAATATATATACATGTAAAAATAAAAGGGGAATTATTAATGAGCGCACTTACCCTTTGAGTTTAAAAAATAATAATAATAAAAATAAATAAATGAGAAAATAAAAAGGAAGAAGGGGGGAAAACCTAAAAAGAGAGAGGATTTAGGGTTTGAGAGTGGGATAAAAAAAAGAGGGAGGGGGAAGGAAGGGGAATTTTTGGAGCTATTGGTATTGTTATGCTGCCAGAGTAGAGACTGGACAGATTTCTTGTAGGAGTTGGGGATTCTCAGCTGACTTGAGTGGTAGCTCAGCCTTGGAGACGGGCTGAGAAGCTAGGCTATCGTCTGGGTTGTGTGTGGCCCCTTTGCAGCTTGGGGGGATGAGGGGGAAGGAGAGTACCCCTAGAGTTTGGCTGGGAGGTACCGGTGAGTTCCTTGCGGTCGACAGGCGGGAGCATCCAGGAGGCCGCGGAAAAACTCTCGGAGGAGGCGAACAGGCACAGGTATGCATAATGTTTCCCTTCTCATTTTGGATGGCATAAAAATTTCATCCTATGACTATATAAAACTAAATAAACTCTACAATGGGTGTGTCTTTCTTGCGGTAAATAGTTATTGTGCAAATCTAGATATCTCCGTGAAATGGGTGCATTATTCTGCTGTATAAACTTTTACTGTGTACTTCTAATAAACTCTACAATGGGTGTGTTTTCTTGCGGTAAATGGTTACTGTGCAATACGTAGGTTCCTCTTTTTACTTCTGGCATTCTTATCTGTACAGACGGCGTTTCTCAGTGGGTTTTTCTCCCTTTTTCACTGGGTGTTTTCATTTATGCAGTGGGCGTTTTATTTTATGGTTGGGCGTTTTCTTTGTGATCTGCATTTTTTTTTAGGGCGCATTCTTTTACCGTGGGATTACTCTTTGTTTTTCCTTGAGCGATTTTTTGTACACAGTGGGCGTGTTCTTGGTCTATAGGTTTTCTCATTTTTCCTTGGGCATTTTCATGGTCATTTTCATGGGCTTTTTATTGCTGGGTGTTGAATACGGTGGGAAATTTACAGCGGGTTTATTTTTCTTTTTATATTGGGCGTTCTACACACAGTGGCAACTTCTACAGAGGGTTTCCAGATCATAAATTCATTGCATAGCTATATTAAGGTTGAACTCAATAAGGTTGCGGGCTCTTGTCTACACCAATACATCGTTTTTAGATGTACAGAAAAAGGGAGGAATTGTCAGATTGCCATTATCAACAATTTGGTTGTTTGTTTCTCTGCAAAATTTGGGTATATATATATTTCGAGCTTCCTTGTCGATGTTTTGTAGTCTCTTCGGAGTTTCTTTGAATTTACGATCCTCCCATTTAAATAACGCAGGACACCATTGTCTGGATTCATGGTGCAACATGTCAACTGTGAATTCATAAGGCCGCATACCTGAAATTGTGCTTTATCACTACAGCTATGATTATCAACGGCAATTAAAATTTGCGTACTGTATATACATTCCATGCGTCGAATAATTTGATATAAAACTTATCCAATCTTTTATCCCGTTCTTCTTTGTACTTAATTGCAATACTAGTTCATTATAAAGGAAAAGATCTGGTCAGGATAAAACGAATGGTAACCCTGTCTAGTTATTTAATTGTCGCTTATAAGTTCAATTTAATTATCGTGACCTTCAATTACCCTTTTTATCGGTTTTTGTAATGCTGGCAGCGACCTACATTTACTGCCTAGATCGTTGTTTTTATTTTGTTTATTATCATTTTTGGGGAGTGCAACCATTTGCACAGACCTCGTGGAGGCCCTCGTGGGCTCTTCTCCCCAGGGATTCCTTGCGATTTCAGTCTTTATGATCCTCACCAACTATTTTAAATTGGCGTGTTAAATATTGTCGTGTAATTGTAGCGTGCTCCTGGGTAGCGTGTGACCCTCCTTTTCTGCCAAAACTGTTGTGTTTTTAATTACCAGTTCCTTCAGAGGTCTAACCTTTAACAAACCCGACAGAATCATTTGCGTTGGACAGCGAGTTGTGTTTTTCAATTTCCCTGGCCTGCGTTTTGCTGCCATGTTGCCCTCACGATTTCACTTGCCAG
>ML785562.1:790913-801268 GCA_009831015.1 Picea engelmannii
TTTCCCCTCCTACACGCACGCACACACTTTTAAAACAAAAAAAAATTGCACTTGTTGTCAGAGTTGTTGTCGTAACAAGGAGGGTCATTACACTCCTACCCTCAGGAGTGTTGGCACTCCCCTATACATTACTAGGGAGTGTTATAAGGCTCTGAGTGCCCTTTTGAGGGAGCGCTACCTATTCTGGGTAGCAGCTGATTTGTTGAGAAGAATGGGGGAAGGATATTTTCACTCTTAGAAGGAAGTTGGATTCGAATCCTCAATCAAGCCATGATCTTAGGGAAGATCCCTAACTGAAGGAGGAAAATCCTCGACTCACCCCAAAGATATCTCAAGTTGTTGAGCCTCTCCAAGGCTATATAAGCAAGCTTTCTCATGGTGAAAGAGGGGTTGGATGAAGAATGATACCAAACTTATGATCTCATAAGTGATACACAGTGAAGTGGAGGCTAATCAGCGAAGCTATCATCATTCCGATCGTGGAGATTTTGAGCAAGGGTTAGGCAAGGAGAACTTGATGAAACTGCCACATTCCATCTATGGCTGTAAGTAATGTTTTGTCCTCATTAATGTAATATGCTTGGCCTGTTTCTTTCTAATTTGTGTTTGACATCACATGAATTTGTCTCTAAGTAGATAGGTCTACTTCGAACTAATCATGACAGAATAGGAAGTGGTTGTACTTTGTTTGTCTACAGGGATTATCGAGGAGCTCAAGATTGGAGTTCAACTCAGAGCGTGCAGGGACAAACATCGGTAAAAGGTACATCTTTCCTCCTTCATCTTCATGCATTAGTTTGTGTAGACCTAAAAGGAAGTCAGTGACCATGATAAGCACTTTCTGTCTTAGAGTTAAGAATCTAGCTCTTTGAGGAGATCTACCTGTCCGCAGGAAGATTTTCCTTCAACATATGGTGCAAGAAAAAAAATCGCATTGCATGATATTTCTCTTACTAAATAAGAAGAGCCTAAGGAGCCACATGACGAAGTATTTTCTAGGAAACAAATTTTATTACTTAATGACACATCAACTGAAGAGTCTAAGGTTGAATCATAAGAAGAGCCTCCATAAGAAATTGAAGAAAAACCAAAGGAAGGATATAATGATGAAAAATAATATACACAACCATGTGTTGAAGAGTCAAAGAAAAAATAAATGATGTTAAGCGTGTTGTGTATCATCACCCACATGACACAAAGAAACAACATTCATCAAGACAAGGGCATGAGAATCAACAACCTTGGTATGGATCAACATGGAGCCATAGAGAAAACTAGTATGGGGGCACATGGAGGACTAAAACAAATGCAAGGAGATATCAGAGTAGTGCAATGAATACATGAATCCAAAAAATAAATCAAAATTAAAATTGATGAAAGGACGCAATTGGACTCCATGTCCAAATTTCACTAGGATGGATGGATGCGTGAGCATGGTACCAGTTGACTACATTTCTTAGTAGGTGATACTATATGACTTCTTCCCATTCTTTGAGGACAAAACATGGGAAGAAACCATATAATATGATGGAACACTTCAAGGGGGATGGAATGTAATGTACCTAGGGAGATACCCAAGGGGATAATGAATGTAATTTTCCCATCATATTGGAATATGCAAGCCATGTAATTAAAAGGAAATAATATGTCCACTATATATTAATAGGAAATAATATAATAATAAGGGGGAGTTTGCATAAGGCCCTAAGAATACTCATGAGAAAGTATAAATACAATGAATATCATTGTAATGGATATGCATTGGATTGTATTGTGTTGTAGCAAGAATGAATTGTGGAGTGATTCCTTCTATAAGGAGTATTTGATGGTGTTACCTTACCTCAAAGGTTCTTCTCTCTATATTTTTGTGTTGTTTACATGTTGAATGCTTTGATATCTTTAGTGTTAAGGATTTTTTTTTTTTTAATTTCATGGTAGATTCTCTCTTATATCTATGAAGTTTTACTACGTAATACTTTGTAAACAATGTGAATGGGATAAGTGACATAGGAAGTGTCCCTCTAATAAAGATAAACAAGATAAGTTGGGTTTGGTTTGAATGATATACCATTTAGTTTTATGGTCCAAATCTCAGAAAAATTAAGAGTAAGTATGTAGGTATCTTCGTAGATTAAGTTTATTGTTTAGGTATGTAGGTATCCATGAACTCCTCAATCACTACCACACTCTCAGTATACGAATGGATCAGTGTAAAACTTAAGTGGCCAAAGAAAATACTTGGTAATTCGCAAACACAAACTTGCGTTCAGATTGATTGAAATGAGCGAAGATTATTCTAACAGCGAGGGTTATTAAATAAAACACTTTGTACAATATTTAGGAAAAGTAATTATCAGGTTCCCTTTGAGTTCCTTTTGGTATACTTGTTATGATAAGAAACTAGTGAGCGAGGGAGGGGTTAGGGCTTATGGTTAGGTTACATTTAGGGTTTGTGATGGGGTAGGGTTGCTCAGCCCCCACAGGGGTTGGAAACTAGAGGCCTGGATCAGGTTCCTGGGGATCTGAGTCTAGGAGAGTAAAGGATCTCTTGGGAGGTGGATGATATGGAGACCAATGTAGGTGTCCAATTGTTGGACTCTTCGGAGGATATTTGGTGGAGCCATAAAAGATTTTACAAATCCGATGTGGAGTATAGGGTAGATTTAACAAGGTGCAAAGAGACTTTAACGTTGATAGGTGAGGAGTTGCGGGTAGTGGAGGCTGAGTGGTTCGGAAGTAAAGAATTGGGGACACTTGGCAGTCCTTCAGACGATTTGTCGAGGAGTAACACTATTGATGGAATAAATGAACTATTTTCTATGGAAGTGGAATTTGGGGGGAAGCTCAAGGGAGGGAAGGAGAATGTATCACTCCATTAATCATGTTCTGCAGATGGGTTTAGGTCGGTGCATAAGATGGATGAGGAAAAGCACAGATCTCTTGGTCCGCTTGGAGAGGTGTTGAGAAAACGAGGTGAGAAACATGATAGAAGGGGTGATGGGAATCCTCGACATGTGACGGGGATAAGTGGAGGTACGGTAATGAGGGGTGTAAAGGTGATTCATTTAGTGGGTGACTCTGGCTATGATAGAATTTGCGCCTAGTATAGGTCAGATTCAGGGAAGTTCCGACACTCCGCTTCTCCAGACAGGGTTCAGATTGATGTTGGACTTGCAGACAATGGAAACATTGTATTAACTCGAAGAGTTAAGGGGGGTGGTGGGAGAAGTATACAGAAAGAAAGGGCAAGTGGAGGTGCAAATTCGTCAGTTGCAGGGGATAATCTAGGTGTGGGTCGTTCTGGTGGGTACAATAGCCGAGAAATAAATAATCCAGTCACAAGATCCAGGGTGTGGAAGCCGCAAAAATTGAATTCGTTGTTGACATTAGGTAGAGATACCAGGATGGATGTTGTGTGTATTCTTACCATGCGTGGTTTGGTGGGAAAATTTAGTTATTTGGCCCTGGGGGAAAAGGAAATACATGCCTAGGTTGAAGTTGATTGGGGGGCGCTACTTGGATATGTGCCAGAGACTTACATTTTATTAAAGGGATGGTTCGGCTTCATTTTTAGGGCTGTGGAAGATGCAGAGGAGGGTGCTCCAACAGGTTTGGGTGGTAAACAATGGAAGTCTGATGCTGAAATGATGACACTTGGGTTTCAATCCAGAAAAAGAGATAGTCAAACTATGACATATGTGGGTGCTTTTACTAGGATTAACTCTTGCATTGTGGAGTTTATATGATTTCAAACTTATCAAGAATGTTATTGGAAAATTTTTACATGTGGTTTTAAAACAGTTGGGGGGTTTTGATCGCCGAATGGGTAAGATGCTGGTTGAAATGGGCACTTTCAATGGCCTTCTCGAGGAGATTGAAATTATTTGGTAGGGTTTAAATCTCCAATAAAGATTGGACTATGTTGGTGTGTTGTTTCTTTGCTCGAGATGTAAAGCAACAAGAAATTTGCACCATCAATGCGTGAAAGAAATGGAACATAAGAAATCACTCGCGACTAGGCTCTTGAGGTTGACAGTGAAGGAAAATTCTTCAGAGATGGAAGCTCAATGCGACTGGATTGTTACACAAGTTTTGAATAGTGATGGAAACTGTGGTAAGTCACCTTCCTCCTTGCCTAATCAAATTATTTCAATTCTATAATGTTTCATGAGGAGTCGGGATTAGAATTAGACCCTGAAATTGATGAGACACCTTCAAAGGGAGGGATGGGAGTAAAGGTATTTCATAAGGGAGAGATCTGTCTTGTTTTTAATGTTTCAAGAACGAGTTTGGAAGGCATGGGTTTCCTAGTTGAGGATGTAAGGGATAGTTTTCTTGTGTTTGGTGTGGGTATAGGTGAGGTGAACTTGCCTGTAGAATTTGGGGCAGATATAGGACAAGGGAGGATATTTCTACCTTCATAGATGAGCCCGATAGGAATGATAATACTGCTTATACGGTTGTGCACTTGGGTGATGGAGGATCGCAAGGGGATTCTGCTAGGGAAGTTTTAGATGTGGACTCCCAAACATTGCTACGTGATCAGAATCCATATCCAATTGAGGTATTTAAAACTATTGTGGCTGAGGGAAACTCTAGTGGTATGGGATTGGAAGGGGAGGGATAATGCATTTCATATGCAACCACAATATAAGGAAATGATAGTATGGTTTCGGGGGCCTTCATAGATGAGCCTGGTAGGAATGCGACTATATGGTTGTGCACTTGGGTGTTGGGGTAGAGCAAGGGGATTCTGGTAGGGAATTTTTATATGTGAACTCCCAAACGTTGATACCCGATCGAAATCCAAATCTGGTTAAGGAATTTAAACCTTCCATGGTTTATGGAAACTCTTGTGTTTTGGAATTGGAAGGGAATGGAGATTTCAATTCATATGCAACCACTATAGAAAGAAATGACAGTATGCTTCCGGGGAAATCTGATGGATTACAATCGTCAAACAGATTGGATCTAATTGGATTGTCGGTAGTAGAGGAATCTCTTTTTATTTTTTTACCTTCATACAAGGAGTTTTTAACTCGGTCACAATTACCAATCTATGCTGGTGGGGAGTTACTGGCGAAAATATTGGGAAGACAGAGGGGAGTAGGGGTTAGGGGTCTTGTGTTCGGGGGGGAGGGGATGCCTTGATAAAAGGGGTGTTCTTAGTGGGGCTGGAAACATATTTTTCTCCCATTAAAACTAGAAGTGCAAGGAAATTGGGAAAAGAGAAGGAACTATCAGTTATGTTTAATCTAGAGGTTGTAACTGGTCCTAGGGATATTAGAGCTCATAAATCCCTAGAAAGGGTGAAAAGGTGATTGTGGCACCCTTGAATGTGAGAGGAGTGGGTGATCCTTAAAGTCATTAACCCTCACTAGGTTTTTAGAGAAAAATAAACTAGATGTTCTTTTCATTCAGGAAACCATGGTAGGTGCAGCAAAAGGAAGGGAACTCTTTGTCAAACTTATTCCTAATTGGAATTTATGTGGATTTGATTCTATTGGGCTCTCAGGGGGTCTGCTCTCAGCTTGGAACCCCCGAAAGGTTGACTTTGATGCGTTCTTGACGCATACAGGGATTTTGCTAGAGGGTTTCATTAAAGACACTAATTTAAAGGTGAATTTGATCAACTATTATGGGTTGTATGCTGACAGAGTGGTTTTTTGGGACAAATTAAAAAGGATTTTGATTTTTTATGAGGAAAATTTAATAATAGGGGGAGACCTTAATTTTACCATATCTAGTAGGGAAGTTTGGGGTGTTGCTGCGAGGGTGGATACTTTACAACATTTTTTCAGTCATTTGGCACAAAATGGAGGTTTAGTGGATGCTAAGCCAATAAAAATTCTCCCAACATGGGGGAGTGGAAAGATAGTCCAAGATTACATTGCAAAAAGGATGGATCGGTTTTTGATATCTGAGAAGCTTGTCTCTTCAGGAATCAGATATCAATCCTAGATTTGCAATGACAAGATCTCGAATCACATGCTAGTAATGTTATAGTTGGATTTTGGGAGCGATATAGTTCGCTACATACCGTTTAAATTTAATGCAATTTGGCTGGAGGATCAAGACTTTGTTAGTTTTATTAGAAACAATTGGGCAGATTTGTTGGGAACAGAGGTCTTGAAACCTATGGAATCGTTGGTAAAGAATATAAAAAGACTTAAGATAATGATAATCATATGGGAAATAAATAAGAAGGATGAAGGTAAGAAAGAATTGGTACAGTTGCAATCGGATTTGGATAAATTATATTCAGAATTTCCTAGAGGGTTTGTGGAGGAAAATGATAATTTATCGATTCTGGATAAAGAATAGAGGAAAAGGACACTTCTAAAACAAGAGGAGGAGACATGGAGACATAAAAGTAGGGTAAAGTAGTTGGCAGCAGGTGACAGGAATACAAAAAAATTTCATGCTTATGCAAACTCAAGGAAACAAATAAACACCACCTAGGATATCACTAAGGGAGGTGGAACAACTATATCAAACAGTTCTGATATTCAAAAGGAATATGGTGACTATTTCGAGAACATGTTTAAAGCATAGGGAAATCTGGCTATTACAGATCAACTTTTAGTTTTAAGGAATTATCCAAGGATGTTTTCTGAGGAAGAGGGAAATAGGTTAGTTGATCCAGTTTCCTTAGCTGAAGTTCTAAAAACATTAAAAGGTTTTAAGTGTTCAAAGAGTCCTGGGCCAGATGGTTGGACTGTTGAGTTCTTTTTGGATTTCTTCGATATTGTGGGAAATGAATTATTGGAGGTAGTGGAAGAGTCGAGAAGGTTAGGGAAAGTGTCAGGAGAAATGGATTCTACATTTATTTCCTTAATCCCTAAAAGTGACAAACCCAATTCATTTGGAGGATTTAGGCCTATATCTTTGAACAACCTGGTTTACAAAATCATTTAAAAAATGATCGCTACCAAACTAAAATCATCCCTATCCATTGGTATATCAAAAGAACAATTTGGATTTTTGATGCAATTACTGATGCAATTGGAGTGGTACAAGAAGTACTACATAGCATAGAGGTGAAAAATAAAAAAACATTGGTTCTAAAACTTGATTTAGTCAAAGCTTATGATAGGGTGGATTGGAGATTCCTTAGACTTGTTCTTCTACAAGATGGTTTAAGTTTAGAAGTAATTGATTGGATCATGGGGTGTGTAACATCAACAAAATTTGTTGTACTAATCAATGGGAAACCTACAAGATTTTTTAAATCCTCAAGGGGTTTAAGGAAATGTTTCCCTTTATCAGCACTACTTTTTCTTCTTGTTATTGAAGGGTTGAGTATAATTATATAGGAGAGAGTTCGGGATAAGAAAATTGAGGTTGTTCCTCTGGTGAGAGGATTGAATATAACACATCTAATGTTTGTATATGATGTAATACTATTTGGGATTGGATTCATTGCTAAATGGAAAACATACAAGGAGGTCTTGGATTTATTTTGCAAGGCTACAGGGATGGAATTCAACTCTCAAAAATCTAGTTTCTTAGAAGTCGGATGGGATGATGTAGAACTTAAATTGTTGAAGGAAATTTTCACCTTTGAAGTTAAACCATTAGATACAGGTTTTAAGTATCTTGGGTTTTACATCGAACCAAATTGTTATACTAGAGGGGATTGGTTCTGGCTAGAGAAAAAATTTGAAAAGAGATTCATCAGTTGGAATCACAGGTGGCTTACCTTGGGTGGTAGAGTGATACTTGTAAAATCAGTACTTGGAAGCATATCTGTGTATTGGATTTGATTGGCAAAAATTCCCAAAAGTGACGTAAACAGTATTAGAAGAAGAATGTTCAACTTTTTGTGGTATGGTAAAAAAAAAAAGAAGGTATACATCTTACAAACTGGAAAAATATTACAAAACCTAAAAAATATAGTGGATGGGGAATCAAAAATATTTTTATGTTTGGACAAGCATTGGCAGCGAAAAGCTTATGGAGATGCTTATGTTGCCTGGACTTTGGCATGAGGTGATAATGAAAACATATCTTAAAAGGAAAACTATTGAGAAGTGGTTTAGGTAGGGGAGAAAAACTGGAATGTAACATCAAATTTCTGGAGAGCCCTTACCTCTTCGGTAAACATAATTTCTGATTGGTTGGTATGGAAGCCTGGTAGTGGGAGAGATATCAGAATTGGTGTTGACCCTATGATTGGGTCCCACTATTTCTATAAACTATCTGAGAATCTTATATTATTGTTAAAGGAACAAGGGATTACCTGTCTTTCTCATGCAGTGACAAATGCACAGGAAGGTTTTTACTCAACAAAGTGGAAAAATGTTGAAACTTTAGCTTTGGAGGGAGGTCAAAAAGATGAATGGATAAAATATACTAAAGGGTTGGTAAATGCTGGAATAGAATTAAATGATGAGAAAGATAGTTTATTATGGTCTTGGGATACCAAACAATGTCAATTCAATGCTAAACTATCATATGAAGTTCAAGTAATGGAGGATACAGGAGTAGAGCCAAAATTCTAGTATTCTAAGATTTGGAAGTGACAAATTCCATTGAAGGTAAAATTTTTTGTATGGTTATTGTTGGAACATAGAATAATTACTTGGGATAACTTGATAAAAAGGGGTTTTCAGGGTCCTAGCATCTGTGTGTTTTGTAAGGAAATTGAACAATCTGTGTTACATTTATTTGGGGAGTGTAGTTTTATAAAAATTATATGGTAGAATATCTCTAAGGAACTAAATCTGGTCAATAAATGGTAAGGAGGATTTTTTTAAAACAGTCTCCTTAATTGGACAAAGAGGAAGGAAAAATGGAATGAAATCCCTTGTCTTATTAGTTGGGAGGTATGGAAGCATATGAACCTATTGATATTTGAAGGTTAACAAAAAAACCATATCAGAGTTTGTAACTACATCTTACAGGACTTGGGGGAACAAAAAATTACACAGGATATTCTTCTAAAAAGGATTGATAGGCCACCAAATATTGATTAGGTCGGGGCAGTAGGCTTTTTTGATGGGGTTTCATAGGAAAGAGGCACAAAATGCGGGGCTGGAGCCATTTTGAAATGCCCAATATTGGGCACATTTAAAATAAAAATGAAATGTGGAAAATAATCAAATTCTAAAGGGGGAATGGTGGAACTTTGGTTAATTTTATATTTTTCTTATCTTAAACAGGTTCCAAGGTTATTATTGTTGGGGGATTCTAAGTTTATTATCGATTGGTATATTAATGATAATAATATTCAAGTGATATCTTTGCAGCCCTGGATGACAAAGATTAGAGTGTTGCACAATTAGTTTTAGCAAATCAAAGCACATCATATCTATAGAACTTATAATCAGGATGTTGATCGACCATCAAATGAAACATTGATTTTAGATGAAGGCGGTGTTTATTGCTCACAGGTTTCAGATGAACAACATGATATTTTTGAAAGAATTGATATCAATCTTTAGAGTACTCTTTGCTTTGGAACTGTTGTAAATAACAGACATAAAAATGACATAACTTTTTGTATATTTTTAGATAAAGATATGTATTCAGCCATGACTACATGATCAAATGTTGGATAGGAGTTAAAAACAAATAATCTATTTGGAACAGGGTTACAATTTGTAATTTGTAAGATCTGAAAAGAAAAGAAAAAAAAGATAGTTTTATATTTACTAATATAAACGTTTTTTATACGTGTTATGATTGTTTAAGGAAAATACATCTCCACAATGGCACATTAATTCATATTTAAAAAAACATAGGCGCTCATAATTAAAGAATTAAATAAACAATTTTTTTATTCATTCTCCATTATAATATTTTACTTTTTGTTATCTAAAAAAAAAATATTTAATTCCGTGCATTTGATATTCTAAATCTACATCATAAAGAATTTAAGTTATAAAAAACCAAATGTCGATGTGATATTCTATCGAGAATTTGATTTAAATTATGTGCATGTGATGATTGTTGTGCATTTATTTTATCAAAAACGTAGATGTGATGTTCTATTTAAAAAAAACAAATGTCGGTGTGATATTCTAACAAAAATTGATTTAGAATATGTTTATGTGATGATGGTTATGAATTTACATTATAAAAAAAATTAAATGAACAAAAATTGATTTAGAATATGTTTATTTGATGATGGTTATATTATAAAAAAATTAAATTATAAAACAACGTTAATGTCATATTGTCATTTCATTACTTATATATATAAAAGAGGTGACATTTCGTTAAATGCATTGTAGATTTAGTACAACCTTTATATTTATATTTATATTTATATTTATATTTATTTATATATATATATATATATATATATATATATATATATATATATATATATATATATATATATATATATA